>JAQFXU010000258.1:0-66200 GCA_034693705.1 Spatulosminthurus flaviceps | reverse complement strand
GCTGCCTGAGCCCGGCACAAAGAAGGAGGGGATTGGAGTTTAAAATGTTAGGCCTTCTTCAAATTATGTTATAGGATGATCGCGTGTTTGTGCTGTAATGTGCTACAACTTGTTAAAGGTCGGAGTCGATGAATTTTACATACCTTAACTATGTGCCCGTGTTCACGTGTTTTAAAAAAGTTTGTGAAGAAGACAGTTATAGTGTCCTAGAAAAGCAATTATTTTAGTTACATTTTGAAGTTAAACTGTGTATTGATTGTATTAAAAATTCACGAAGATTTGCTTAGCTTTAACATAAATTAATTTGAACACGTGGTTCAGCTTAGCTGAATATTTTTGAACTGTTAATTTTTTCACAAGAAGATCGTTCCTTTAGGTGAAATCTGCAGGTATTTCAGACTTCAGACTTTCAGAGGTGGAGAAGCAAGAATAGCTGAGCATTGGAATTGGAAATCTATTGTTTAAGGGGAGTAATAAAATACGGAAATTGGTAAACAATGACTTCACGTCTGATAGTGAAAAATCTTCCGAATTCCGTAGGTTTTTAATCAAACGATTAATTATTATTGAATGCAGGGCTAAAGTGAAGGTCATTATAAGTGATCAGTGAGATTTTATTTATCATGATAATGTTGTTTTTGTTAAAGGCGACTGAAACAAAAGTAAAGGAGTTGTTTAGTGCTCAGGGAATTGTGACGGATGTCCAACTGAAATTCACACCGGACGGACGTTTCCGGCACTTCGGGTTCGTGGGATTTAAAACAGAAGAAGAGGCGGAGAGCGCGAGGAAGTATTTTAATAACACATATTTCGGAGCCTCGAAAATTCATGTTGAGCCCTGTGCCAATTTAGGTGAGTCTAATCATCATTATTAAGATTTTAGATATTTAATTCAAGATGAGGAATTTTTTGGCAATCTTTTTAGGAGATTCTAAGAAACCACGTGCATGGAGTAAATATGCGGCTGAAAATATTCATCCTAAAAAAACACGAACCCAGCAGCAGGAAGTCAGTGATGGAGAGCCCCAACGCAAGAAGAAAAAGGAGGAAGAACTTTTGGAGAAATGTAAAGAAGATCCGACACTTGTAGAGTTTTTGGAAGCCCATATGCAGAAATCTACGTGGGGAAATGATGCTATTATTCAGTCCTTGGAGTCTCAAATTAAGGGAAGTAAAAACGATAAAAAACAGGAGATCCTTGCAGAACCTGTCAAAAAAGAAGAGAAGGTGCTACAAGGAAGCCTGGAGGGTGAAAAGTCAGAAGTAATAGTGAAGGAACAGAAAGAGAAGAAAAAGAAAGTTTTACCTGACCAGGAGTTCTTTACTGTGAAATTAAGAAATCTACCAAAGAAAGCACGCAAGAAGGATTTAAAGGCTTTCTTTTCCCCACTTTCTCTGAAATCAATACGGTAAGATAAATGAACAGTAATCTTCGACAGCCAATTATTTTCAAGGTATTGATGTCATCAATTATGTTAGATTGCCACCGAATTTTCGAGGAATTGCATACGTAGGATTCGCTTCGGAGAGCGATAGAATGAAAGCAGTACGTAAGAATAAAGCTTTTATTCTGGGAAATCAAATATCAGTTATTACGTTTGAGTCAAAGAAGGCGGCTGAGAAGCAAATAGAATCAAAACGCAATCGCTGGGAGCAACAGAACGAGGAATTGGAAAAAGAAACTGAAACTGTCGGAGAAAGTGGTCGCATTTTTCTTCGGAATTTATCATACGACACAAACGAAGACGAAATCAAAGCTTTATTTGAAAAGGTAAATTCAATTTATTGCCAATATTGACAAACCTCCATACTCCATGGTAGGCATATGTAAATCCAATGAATTTTCTAAATTAATGTATCATAATTTTTTAGTTTGGTCCAGTTACAGAAGTTCACCTGCCATTAGATAGGATATCTAGGCAGTTGAAAGGTTTTGGTTTCATATCCTTTTTACTACCTGAGCACGCCACGAAAGCGTTTTCGGAACTCGATGGAACCATTCTGCATGGCAGGATGTTGCATTTATTGCCGGCAAAATCCAAGGATGAACTTACTGAAGATGACCTTCAAGCAGGATCTTCATACAAACGTTCAAAAGAGTTAAAGCAAAAGAAGAGTGCTGGTAAAGGAATCGAAAAATAATTACATTTATTTACATTTTTAACAATTATTTTCGTTGTATAATATAACCGTTGTTTTATTACTCATATTGTAGGGTCGTCCCACAATTGGAATACGTTGTTTTTAGGACAGAACGCTGTTGCAGAGTTAATTGCAGACAAGTACGATGTTCGCAAAGAAGAATTACTTTTGGATAATAATGACGAAAAGTCAAGAAATATAGCTAGTGTCGGTGTTCGCATGGCGTTAGCTGAAACTGAAATTGTAACTGAAACAAAAAAGTTTTTGGAAACACATGGAGTCTGCTTGGAGGCGTTTGAGGTAACATTTGTTTATAGTTCCTGCACATTTCAATATATTTGTGTTTTTCGTCCTTCAAATGAATGTTTCATTTCAGAGTTCTGCAAAAGTGGCTCGTTCAACTACATGTATGTTAGTAAAAAATTTGCCGCCTAAAACCAATGCTCGGGAACTGGATGAGTTATTTTCCAAGCATGGCATCATAGCTCGTATGGTTTTGCCCCCTTCTGGAGTCACGGGTAAATCAAATTTCTTCGTTAAGGCATATTGGATAATGTTAAGTGGTTTTAATTGAAAATGCTTCTTTTTAATTCGTAGCCATTGTGGAATATCTTGAGCCAGCTGAAGCACGTGCTGCATTCAAGAAACTGGCTTACTCGAAATTTAAAGACCTACCTTTATATCTCGAATGGGCTCCGATCAATGTGTTCGGAAGTTCGGCCATACGGGAGGAGGAACAAAATGTTAAAGAACATGAAGAAACAATCAAGAAAGAAGATCCAAAACCTGCGCCGCCAGAAGAGCAGGACCAAGCAAGTGAAATAGATTTAATGGTTCCTGAACCAGATACCACGTTGTTTGTCAAGAATTTGAATTTCTCTACAACTGAAGCTGTCTTAAAAAAAGTAATTAAATATTCACGATTTCATTAACCTGACCTTGCGATGGAAGGACTCATGCCAGATTCTATTAACCGTTACATTCATTGCTATAGCATTTCCAAGAAACCGGTCCTGTCTACTCAGTTACTATTGCTACGAAGAAAGATCCTAAAAATCCAGGAAAAATTTTATCAATGGGATACGGATTTGTGCAATTTTACCGCGCTCCGGATGCTTTGACTGCTTTGAAGAATCAACAGAAGTCTATGTTAGAAAATCACTTCCTAGAATTAAAGAAATCCAATAGAACATTAAGGTAATTTTCTCGTCTATTTTCACACCATAGTTGCTAGTTGCTACAGCTCCATCGTAATTTTTAAATCGTTATCTCCTTTTTACAGTTCAAATGCGAATGCGGAGAAAGATAGCCCAAAGGGAAGTAGTAAACAAGGGGGTAGCAAGATTTTGGTTCGTAATCTTCCATTCCAGGCCTCGAAGGAAGAAGTCGTGCAACTTTTCAAGACTTTTGGCGAACTTAAGGCAATACGTCTACCAATGAAACTCGATGGCAGTGGAGAGCACAGGGGATTTTGCTTCATCGATTATCACACGAAACTAGAAGCAAAGGTAGTAGATACTTCGGAATACAATGATATCATAAACTTTTATACTTTCACATTCAGTTTTTTCATAAAAATAATGAGTGATAATAACTTATTTCAGCGAGCTTTCGATACAATATCAAAAAGTACACATTTGTATGGACGACGTCTTGCACTTGAATGGGCAGCAGAAGATGATACTGTTGAAGACCTCCGCTTGAAAACAGCTAAGAAATTTGACCTCCAAACCAAAGGAGCTATGGAGTCGCAGCGACCCAAAGCTAAACAGATCATGAGATATTTTGATCAGGTCACTCAAAAGTCTAAGAAATCGCAAAATGAATCTGACGATGAAGATTTGTAGGCTGGTGTTTTAAAACTAACCGATTCAGTCAGAAGAATTAGGAGGGACTGGCTTGAGATTGAATGGATTGTGGTTCACTTCTGCGCGAAGTTTTGTTGAAACATTTTTACTTATTAACTGATGTTCTGTCATCATATGTAATTATTGTTGAGCAGAACCCACCCCTAGGGAGATTTTGCTTATATTGTAACAAATAATTAGTTCGCAATAAAGAATTGCGAAGCGCTTGGAAACTCGTAATAAGTGGTATGTTCGCTGTGTTGAAGTCCTACGATCTCCAGAGTAGAGCCATGAGTAGAGCCAGCTGCATGTACCTGTAATATTTGATTATAAAAATAATTATGGCACCAGGGGAACAAAAACTGTAGCACCGTTGTTGATTCTATAAAAACCAACTGCGATGCGACGCAGTGAACAGTCCCGCCCCCAGTAAACAATCAACAATCTCGAATCTCGACAGCGAATCATTTCAAACGTTATTTCTACACTGTTGCCTCTTGCCTTTCGCCTGCCTTCATTATCCACGCAGGTTAAGCTTTGAACAGACGTATAAATTTTCGTGTGCGGCGAGGATTTGGAAGCGGCAAGTCCTCCAGAAGAAGAATTTAGGGATTACGAATTTGAAGCCATTTTCAAAATTTTGAAGTGAATTGCAATTTGTTTTGAAAAATTGTGATCGTCAAGCATTCGTCAACATGCGAGAAATCGTGAGTCCACTTTGCTATGAAGTCTTAAAATGTAATAGCTTATCCAAATGCATGCCCCTTATTTTCTCGAATTGTTCTAGCCAGAGGGTGACTATTAAGCACACCTTTGTACTTATTGCGGATGAATTTTAATCCCTTAGAAGTAAATCCTACCTGTCATGTCATGTGTCTTTCATTTTTGCTTTCATGATATTATGCATGATTCAATCTAGATTCATATTCAAGCTGGTCAATGTGGAAACCAAGTGGGAAGCCACGTGAGTACATGAAAACATTTTACTCGTTTACTGCACTTTTACATGTAAATTATATCTGACATTGTTGAGGATACAAAAGGATGACAGATTAGTTTATTTGCAGTTCTGGGAGACTATTTCCCAAGAACATGGAATAGACCCAAATGGATCGTACATTGGCGATAATGACCTTCAGCTAGAACGCGCCAATGTATACTACACAGAAGGAGCTGGTACATGAAAATGCCTTCGAAACTCCATTTACTTTCTTTAATTGTATAAAAAACGAAACTTATTTCTATAGGTGGCAAGTATGTTCCTCGGGCTGTTCTTGTAGACCTAGAACCTGGTACCATGGAGTCAGTTAAATCTGGAAATTTAGCGAACCTGTTCAGGCCGGATAATTTTGTGTACGGTCAAAGCGGAGCGGGTAATAATTGGGCTAAAGGTCATTACACTGAGGGAGCTGAACTCGTCGACAACATAATGGATGTAATCCGTAAGGAGGGCGAAGCATGTGATTGCCTCCAGGGTTTTCAACTCTGCCATTCTCTAGGTGGAGGCACTGGCTCCGGTTTAGGGACATTATTGATTAGTAAGGCCCGAGAAGAATTCCCGGACAGGATTATGAATACCTTCAGCATAGTTCCCTCGCCCAAGGTATCCCAGAAAATTAAAATGAAGCAAAAATTACTCAATTTGCAATTATTTCATTCAGTGAGTTAATAATTTTGTGTGAGCTATAATTAGGATTAAGATTGATTGTACAGGTATCAGACACGGTAGTAGAACCATACAACGCCACCTTGTCTGTCCATCAACTCCTTGAAAATTCGGATGAAGTTTACTGCATTGACAATGAAGCCTTATATGACATTTGCTTCAGGACACTGAAACTTCCCTCACCATCCTACGGAGACTTAAATCATCTCATTTCATTAACTATGTCAGGGGTAACAACTTGTCTTCGGTTCCCGGGGCAATTAAATGCCGACCTTCGGAAACTAGCAGTCAACATGGTCCCCTTCCCAAGGCTACACTTTTTCATGCCGGGTTTCGCCCCACTTTCATCTTCCAACCAGAAAAAATTCGATGCTATTACCGTCCCGGAATTAACTCAGCAAATATTTGATTCAAAAAATATGATGGCTGCTTGCGATCCTAAACATGGTCGCTACTTAACTGTAGCGGCTGTCTTCCGTGGTAAGGTTTCTATGAAGGAAGTCGATGAGCAGATGTGTGCCATTCAGAATAAAAATTCAGCATTTTTCGTTGAATGGATTCCAAACAACGTGAAAACTGCAGTATGTGACATTGCTCCCAAAGGTCTAAAAATGTCTGCAACATTTATTGGGAACACTACCGCTTTGCAGGAGCTATTCCGTAGGATGTCCGAACAGTTCAGTGTCATGTTCCGACGAAAAGCGTTCTTGCATTGGTACACTGGAGAAGGTATGGACGAAATGGAATTCACAGAGGCCGAATCGAACATGAACGACCTGATCTCAGAATACCAACAGTACCAAGATGCAACAGTAGATACTGAGACAGACTTCGAAGCCGGAGAAGTTGAAGCCCAAGTACCAGCACCACCCGCTTATGAAGCTGCTGAAAACTCGCTATTAGAGGAGGCTTAAATTATTTTCACAATTTCTTCAGCTTCAACTGACGTCGATCATAAATAACCAAAACAATTGCTACATCTCAACAACATCACAAAAACACTCTTTACGAGAAATAAAATTTTCTATGGTTATCCAGTACGACTTATTTACATCGTATTTAACCATCGATTTTCTACACCTAAGTTTCCTACACACCCTTCTTTCACCTAAATACCTTATGCAGGAGGCTTTATATGAGACAGTGACCCTCAGCGGTGAGTCAGTTTTAACCAGACCGAACAATATTTGCCAATTATATAATTATTACCATTATATATATTCTCATATTGTTGACACACATTATTGGCATTCCTTTCTAGAGCACGTAATCAACGAAGTTGATTGTATACGCATGAAAATCATGTCATAATACGCATTATGTAAGTATCATTACGTGTTACTTTTTATTATTGATTACTATTTCTGTGTTCACAATTTCATTATTAAAGTCCACGTAATTTGAAGTCCTTGCATCGCATCATGTTTTCACACTCCCATCCGTTTGCAACGATCATTTATTTATTGCTGGAAACAAAGAACGAACACGATGTTGCCATTTGATACTTGGGTAAATAGACCTAATTGAGTCGGCCGGTCGGCCGAAGTACTCCCATTGTGAACCAAAACAATAAGCGTACATATAGCCCACTTAAACCCATTCAGTCATATGCTCCCACCCCGCCAGCATAATCTTGTTCATAATGTTGCATTTGCATAAGTTACATATTGCGCATCATTCAGACCCACCACACTCTATCCCACATATATGAACCTTATTACACGTACCTATCGAAAACACGAAACGGAATGACTCTGTACATAAATTAATTCGCAAGCTCTCAATTTAAAACGATCTATTTCAGCATTCAGTATATTACCTATTTTTACATCAAATTACTTACCTAGGGTGGGTAAGTCACTTCATAACAATTCTTTTGTTCCCCGTCTAAATCGGCAATACGCAATTTGAATTTAAACTTCGAATCGCCTATTTGGAAGGA
This sequence comes from Spatulosminthurus flaviceps, assembly GCA_034693705.1. Lineage (NCBI taxonomy): Eukaryota > Metazoa > Arthropoda > Collembola > Symphypleona > Sminthuridae > Spatulosminthurus > Spatulosminthurus flaviceps. The sequence goes on along the minus strand of JAQFXU010000258.1, from coordinate 58,603 downwards.
CATCTACATCAGTTGTCCAGTCCGTCGTCCGTGCAGGAAAGATGCATCTTTTCTAATTCTAATCCACACCATAACTATTAGTGTGTGCACTGTATACTTAAGAACTATTTAAGTACTTCGAATCGAAGTTTAGCCAGGTTTATTCGTCTTTATTGTTATAGTAAAATCTATACCCTGCTCTCAATTTCAGTCTGTAATAATCCTCTCCCGTCGAACTGCCAGGTAAATAACCATCCATCTGACCACTTCCAAGACCTGCTATACTTCCACAGTCATTGCAATATCGCGTATCTCAGCTCAGTGAAAGCCCGCTCCAGGTAAGTGAAACCTTTTAACATTCTTAAAATATGGATAGAAGGTATGATCTATGCAGCAATAGCTATTAAAAAAAGGGTCAACGAACATCCTTGCATTCTCATGATGTTGTCCTATGCTCCCAACGGGGGAGAAGGAACTGTTCAAAAATTCGATCATTCAGTTGGAGATCTACCTCATTTTCAATTATTGCTGTCAAAGTTTGTGTGAAATAAAATTCGCTATAACAATAACCATGCCGCAACTACCTTAGGTTACGTTTCTTAAAACTATCATAAACAGAGACGTTTAATACGTGTAGCACAAGCACACCTCGTATGTTCCGTATCATGCATATAGAATAGTGATCAATTTTCGGTCTCAACGCATTGCACAAACGCTTTCTTAATTTATTCTTAACAATAAATAAATATACTTGTAGCTCTATAATCAAATTCGTATCAAACTACGGCATATTCCAAATTCCACGTCTACAAATATATTTACTATATCAAGAACAAGCCTGGAAATGCTGGGTCATTAATTTATCGAAGTGATTTATAGTTTCTTTGTTTTGACCATAATTATTATATATGTACTCACTCGGCTTTTGCTAATGCAGTTGTCGTTGTGACCAAGCCCGATTAGGCCGCCATCTTGTGTAAAGTATTTTAATGTCAGAAAAAGCTTTTTTAGTCATTTTATTCCCTGCGGGGCCTATACACATAAAGTACAATGTAAGTATAAGTACATGGACTTGATATAACACGTGTACATATACGGTAGTAAACCAAACCGTTGTTTCAAAAATGTCCCGTTTTAACTTGATGATATGACGTGGTGAGTTCGTGTTCGTACCTTCCTATGTATATACATATATGTCTACATGTTTCCTTTCCATTTATTGCGAGGACTTCAAGCTTATTTTGGCTTCAATTTAATAAACTGCAAGCCCAAAAAATGCTTAACGGGGTGGTTAAATGCTGCCATTACGTTTTAAGCTGTATAAAAGAGGGTATGAATGTAAACGTAATATAGTGTGAAATGAGCTGCGGATTAATAGTGCGGATGCGGATGCTGTGGGTGCATAGTGCATGTAGTGAATAAAGTTTGCTTTTTACTTATTATAGTCTGTAAGTATATATTGTCTGTGTATATGAGTGCGTGTGAAAAGTATATAGATGAAAGACAAGGCTGAGGCTGTGTGTGTGTGTGTGTTCTTAAGTCTTAAACCGTGACTTAATATGTGTATGTACGTATACAGAAAGGCGGCATCCAATTTCTAAATGGATGCGGATCGGTCATATGAGCGGATTGCATGTGTATCGATCTTACGGAGAGTATATAGAGTTTTTAGTAAAAAGGCAAACTGAACTGAACGTCGAGTGTATGTGTGTGTACACACTATTGCTGTGTATTTAAAAATCTCTGTGGTCTCCGCGCTATCCGCTCCGCTGCTCGACATCATATCATGATGAGCATGGGAGTATAAAGAAAAAGTCGTCTTATAGGATATATCAGTTTTTTGGTGAGTTTTTAATTTTTTTCGAGTGATTGAGGAAGTTTTGAAATTAATTAGAGGTTATGTGTTTATAGGTAAGAAGTGTTGGTAGATATAGTAGAGGCATCATTGGATTAGCAAGGGAGATAGTTTGGGGAAAAAAGTGTGCGTAAAATTAAATGAAGCTGTACAGTCAAATAAATTGAATAGAATAATTGCATTATTTGCATTGCATTGACTTTAGAACAGTTGAAGTGAATGCATGTTATATAGTAATATAGATCATGGTTGGATATAGGTTGAAATTTGTGACTTAATTTCGATAGGAGTGTAATGCTATATTAATATATTTACTACATGGAAATGTGTTGGATGCATTTTTAGGCTTGGAATTTGAAGGGCTGTGTTTTTCGGAGGAAAGGGCGGTATATTAAATGGGAACTGTGAGTTGTGTTAATAAAAAATTGTGCTGTTTTTGGTTTTTGTAGTGTGGGATTTTAAAAAGTACAAGGACAAAATTAAAAAGGAATAAAAATGTCACACTCGAATGATCTCCACATGGATGAGAGGAATAAGGAGGAGCGGGGGATGAAGCTCGTCGACTCGGTCGTTAGGAGTTTTAAAGTGGCTAAGATATTCCGTGAAAATACGGATCGAATTAATAACATGGACTTCTCTCCTTCGGGGGATTTCCTAATTTCGTCGGCCGAAGATGACCAAATTGTCATCTATGATTGTGAGAAGGGAACGTAAGTGATACTGAAGTGTGCCTGGAGTGGAATTTATTAATGGAAATTTTTGTGTGGGTTGGGTGTTGATGTTGGGGTTTGTTGTAATGGTTTTATTTTTTCATTAATTGAATAGGTCGAAGCGAACCCTGAATAGTAAGAAATATGGAGTAGATCTGATACATTTCACACATGCGAAAAATACTGCCATTCACAGCTCTACGAAAATTGATGGTATTTATTTTATTTCATGTTCGTGCGTTTGTCCTTAAATAGTTTCTGTGTTGTGGAATTACTAGGAAGGAATGTTTAGGTAGATTAATTGTGGTTATGTTTTGTTTTTTGTGGACAGATACTATCAGATATTTATCCCTTCATGACAACAAATACTTGCGGTACTTCCCCGGTCATATTAAAAAGTGAGTTGCTGTGCTAATTATTTTGTCTTTAGGGAGATCTTAAAATATTGTATTATTACCGTGAGATTTTCGAAAGAAATTTGGTGACGGGGCTCAAACAACCGGAATGATTTTGTAATTGTAGAGTTACAACCCTCTGTATGTCACCCACGGATGATTCCTTTTTGTCTGGCTCATTAGACAAAACCCTTCGCTTATGGGATCTTCGTTCACCTAATTGCCAAGGACTTATGCATGTCCTGGGAAAGCCAGTCGCATCCTTTGATCCTGAAGGTCTAATTTTCGCTGTGGGAGTTAACAACGATAGTGTGAAACTATATGACCTGCGTTCATTCGATAAGGTGGCTGCCATTTTAAAATAGTAATAAAATTGATCTTGAGGCATATGGGAATGACGTAATTAGTGACTATTTTTATTTTGATGTAAAGGGCCCTTTCATAACCTTTCGTTTCAATAATGAAAAAGACAACGAGTGGGCATCGCTCAAGTTCAGCCCCGATGGTCGAACCATAATGATTTGCAGTTATGGATCAACAATTCGCCTCGTGGATGCCTTTCATGGATCACCGCTGCAGACATTTGCGGTAAGCTGTTTTGCCGAAATTTTGAGTGCCACTTTTTAGAGCTTCTCTAAATAAGCATGTGTGTTTTACATGCAGTGTAAAAATGATTAGTTATATTAAAATGCTTATGAATATTATCGTAAGTGTGATAATTTTAATTTCATGTAGGGTCATCTGAATAATAAAAACGTCCATTTGGAAGCTTCGTTCAGTCCTGATTCTCAGTTCGTTTTTTCGGGGTCTTCGGATGGGTTAATTCATGTTTGGAATGCGGAAACTGGTTACAAGGTAGCAATTGTTTAAATGCTTTTTCATCATAAGATATTGAAGAAAATACCTATGTTTTGAGCTGTTCTGGATTTTATGATTATCACATTTGGTTAACTCAGGTTTGCGCGCTTAATGGTGAGCATCCTGGACCAGTCCAATGTGTACAGTTCAATCCCAAATATATGATGATGGCTTCGGCATGTACGAACATGGTAAGTGAGTATAGATATATGTTGAACCACATACTGATTGATGTATTGTTAATGTTATTGATCACTACGATTTTATTTTCAGGCTTTTTGGTTACCAACTTCACAAGATGATTGAACGGGAGAGAAGAATCGTCTAAGAAGTCTTACTGATGTACAGTTTTATGTTTACTAAGTAATTAATTTAGTGTTTTTGCACAAGGGGTGTTGAATGGAATTGCCTCTAGTGTTGTCGTTTGAGTTACATGATACTATTTGAATACTACGACTTAAATGAATTACAAAAATATGTAAATTTAAACCACCTAAGTTCATTTTTTTTGTTATATGTATTATAACCTGAGTGCAAGTGAGTCGTTTAAAGGCTTCGGGTGTATACATTCTGTTAACTAGTGTATAGGAGTAAAGTGTATGTGTTTATTCTGTAGGATCAGTTTTAAGTACTGGTAATGTTTTTGTGATAAATTTTATACATGAATTATCTTTCTTATAAATTTAACTTGTACAAGCTTATAACGTCGATAACAGTAAAGAATTTTATTTCGAAGGACTAAAATAGGAAAACAATTTGCTGCAGGAATGGCCGTTCAGTTGCATGAAACTGCTTGAAATCAGTTCATTAATCGTGTATTCTTTATTTTAGTGTTATTTAAATGTGTGATCTTATGTAGTAGCACAAAAGCCAGTCGGATAGCCCCAGGCCAGGGTAGTAAGATAACTAATAGCAGCAACAACAATATTCACGCTCATGAAAGAATGCAAGTTCCTTTATTGAGGAGAAAATAAACTTGCTACGTTGGTTATTAATGAACGTTTTTAATGCGACATTCTGACGGAGTTGTTCTTTTCTGTGTCTTCCACAGTTAAATAAATGAAAAATAGGGTAATGAAATGAAAAATATCACAGTGCGGACAAATACTTCGTCAAAAAACTTCCTCTTCCGCATCCAATCATCCAACAAGGCTAAATTTTGGAATAAATATATCATTGTAGCGACTCTGATCTCACAGGAACGTCACATATAAGCCGCCCAACCAACATACATTTGACACAGGTTGTCTAATTTTGTAGCCTCCTTGATCAAGTAATTGACGTGCGCCTCCACACTTAACGCTACGTTACGCTCCTTCGTCATGTTTCTAGAAATACCTAACAACCGATCACGGATATTATTTAAGTGCTCAACAGCTTTTTGGTTGTTGACTTCACCTGTTAAACATAGTTTAAAACCAATTTTAAAGTTATATTCAATACAAAACCTTCATTTAAAAAAAACAAAATCTCCAAATACATATTAGCATAGACAACTTACCGACTTGGTTAGTTTTGGCTGAAGGGTTAATATGAGACTCCCACTCTAATAGAGGATCGAAAACGAAAGGACGAATTATAGATAGGAACACGGACGAGTGGTTTCGAAGCAGCCGCATTACAATTTCGCAACAACAGCGGAACATTCCTTCATAACCAAGTGGGCCCATTCCATTGACCATGTTCCTTGTCAAGCGAAATGGGACTCTTTCGGGCCAATCAAAAGTTTCCCCCTATAAAATTATTCTTATTACAATAGGGAATAAACTCCAGATTTTACTTACTGAATAGAAATAACCAACCTACCTTATTAAACAAACAATTGAAGTCCACGTGTACGACGTCCCCATTACTAGAATCCAATAGGATGTTTTCACCATGTCGATCACCTAAACCCATTAGAAAGCCTATAATTGACATCACCGCTGCAGTCTTAACGAATGACGTGCGAGCCATGTACCTAGAAAATGTAATCCCAAATTAAAGAATAATTTATTGGGCATACGTATCAATAAACACATACTAACGTGTTTTGTGTACCACTACAGTATTTGGTAATTTTTTAAACGTAATTCTCACCAAGACTGGGGGTCTTGAAAAGATTTTAGAAACCAATAGTGCATAACAGCAGGATGATTGGCGACAAAAACATCTTTAAATACTTGACGCTTCTTCGCGATGGTATCCTTTCGATCTGAAATTTATAGTAAAAACGTACATACGACGTACAAACGTTCATAATCATCAGTATCGAATTCAGGCTTGTTTAACAATACATTATGTATTTTTACCACAAACGTGATGCCTGATACTCTTCATCGAACTCACAAAACCTTCTTTATATAACGACGTTATTAGAGGTCGATAACCATGTAGGTTGGGAATCCATTCCATGATACCACAAGTATCATTTAGTGGGGTCACCGCGTATGTCCTCACGATAAGATTTCTTTTACGACAATCTTTGTCTCCACTCATGTACCAGTGTACCATATTGTTTATTTCCATGACCTTGGCATCCTTCCTTAAATCATCGCTAGGTTTACACATCATAGCGTAAGATTTCCCATTGTTTCCTTTTAGAGTTATTCGTTTAGGTTTTTGTAGGGATTGCATTACTAGAACTGGTTCCAAAATATCTGCGATGTAGACAAGTTGACTAAGAAAAATCCACAAATTAATTAATTAATAATAAAATTAATTAAATATTAGTTCATGCATACCACCATTACATTGGCTTAAGTATTCAACTACTTACGATGGAAATGGATTATGAGGTTGGACATACTTCCCCCCTCTAGGTAATGTGGGCTGCATAAAAACTCGAAAAGGAACCAAAACACGTGAAAAGTCTTGCGATTTAATAAGCTGAGCCAACTGCGGTAGAATTTCGCTTATTTTGGACTGCCAAATTAATGAAAATTGAATATATTTAATTGGAACGTAAGATTCTTCAGTCTCGCAACAATTAACACAGTTTCTCAATCGAATGAAAGACAATTTTTGTACTCACATATCTCGCCTGGTCTGGTTTCTTCATTGTGAAGGTTATTAGTTTGTCGGCCAAAATTTTATAATTACGAATAACACACTTCAGTTTAGGCGATTGCTCTTCCGCTAACTTCAAAATCTCGTTGCATCTCGCCACCCGTTTCGGATATGATGACTTGAAAACAAAAAATTGGAAATTACTACACGCCATTAGAACGACTATTTGTAGCCATCTACTATACAATTCCTTACTTTGAGGACACTGATGAACATCCACAAAACTTGATCCGGGTGAATAGCGATCATGTGTGCAAGAAGGTTTTTTAGTTGATCATACACAACGTTGTTGGTATGCGCCAACCTTGATACAAGTTGCGAAAACGCAACTATGAAAATATAAGTAGGGGCAGTTTCCAACAGATTACCTGAGTATTCAATAGAGATAATTTCAGTTCCACTACTAAACTTCGAGGAAGAGGACCGGATCGTTTAAAGAGCGAATGAATATGCGAATTAAATATTTGAATTACTTATAGCATCTGTCAGTTGCTGAACAGTTTCTGGAGAAACTGGAGATTTTTTTTTGGAGCTGCTTGATGAGTTAGGGTTTTGAGATGAGTAGTCAAACCAAAACTGCAGCAGCCTAGGCAAACTTTGGTAGATGTATTTGCAACCATGTGCCAACGAAGCTCCGTAGTATTGAACAGTGGCTAAATGGAGATCGCTAGAAATGTATAAAAAAAAGTACATAATTTAGCCTTTGACAGAACCACATCAACAATAATTTTAGTTACAGATACTATCGATATAAGTAAATCAAAACCTCTGTCGATTCTCATGTTCGGCTTGACTAAACAGACGATCATAGTAACATGCCATGTAAAAATAGTTTTTTTCGTTCCTTTTGTTTACATCAATAGCATACTTATAGTTGGCGATATTCGCTTGCAAATCAACTTTTCGCTGATCATCCATTTGTTTAGCATAGAGAAGGCATGCTTTGGCGAAACGTATCTGATCCTCATTCATCTTTAGTGAATTTGATGATTTCTTATATGCACTAATTGTGCCATTATTTATTCGTTTCAGTCCCACCTCGAGAACCTTCAAACATTGCTCATACTTTCCAGCTTCAAATAACATCTTGGCCTCGTCGTAGAACACGCTAAAAGAAGTCTTCAGTTTCAGTTCCAAAAAGAGCTGATTTGCCCGCTCAAAGTTTCCAAGTCTGAAATTAAAAGATTTGTTCACTTCACTTTGGTTATAACTGATGGATATCATTCTATTCAAGAAATATAACGACCAACCAAACCTATTTGACGAGAACTACTCTTAAATGTTAACTGGCAATACAACTACACACTTCATCTTACAACACGCATTTTTAAATGCGTACGGTACACATAACTGTAACCTACCCTGTTTCAAGTTTCGCCAGCTTTACGAAGCAGTCTCTAATGCTTACGTTTAGAGCACTCAGTATTCCCGATCTCGAATCTCCCAAAAAATCCGGTTTGGTCATTTGCAGAAGCGACTGAAAATACAAATTAGTTTTATTTTTTCAATGCTCACAGTAATGACATAAAAATTATTTACGAAAGAAGTTTTACTTTGCGAAACGTTATTATAGGCCTCAGAACTTCGGTAGATTTGTAAGCACATTTTATTCTTCTATCCCAACTGCTTGTTATAAGTTCAAAACTCTGCTTCAACTTTTCTGGGGAAAGACAACTCCTTCGTGTAACCAAGGTGGTTATCTCCTCCAACTCAGTCAATAACTGCAATCTTGAAATAAAGTATAATCTTGAAATGCCAGAAATTAAGTCTAAATAAGTTTTTTGGAAAAAATCCCTCCACGGCAGCCATAATTCTTAAAAAAGTTCCGACATTGGTCTTTGTGACAGTAATGAGATGACATAAATGCCAACATTCGGCTGATATTGGGGAGTTGAAAGGGACGTATCAACTTCAAATGTTGACACAAGAGGCAGACAAAATATCACGCTTTGTACTTTGTAGTAAACTTGTGTACTTTAAAAAAATGAACCATTCAAAATCACCGACTCCTATGAGGAACCCAACGTGCTGTAAACTTGTGTTGACACAGCAAAATTTGTGTCATAATTTTTAAGATTACGACCGACCTGGAGTGAAACACTATATACCGAATAAAATCCTGGTAATGCCGGAAGTAGAAACCCATATCAAGCCATGCTGCTCCGGAATCAATATCACGCATTAAGCTTACACTAGCCTCTTGTATAGCCTTTTTGCAATTGTCCATATCGCTGCTTTGGAAGTGAAGCAATGCTTTGCTAACGTGGAGACCCCATGATGATAATTTTTCGGAACTTAATTCCTGAATTCTTGTTTCAAGTTCGTCGGCATTATTTTTGTAAAAACTTATTTCCAGCGAAGCTTCATCGAAACTTCGTTTCCACTCAGCACTAGGCAAACAAAGATACATTCATTCTAAGTTCATGAATATAAATAATTTCCAATAATTGTCTGAGAGCTTAAACGTTAAATATCTGAATAAGTACTTTCTGGAGCAGCAACCAGCAATCAATAGGTCGCCCACATCAAACTGACTGAGTCCAAGGTAAGCATGTACAAGCTGTTGATGACCTAACAAGTCGCATGGGTTTTGCCCAACGATAGTTTCAAACAGCGGCACACATGGCTGAAAAATCATTCAAATGATACGATTCCTTCTGTTAAACTTTCTTCTGTTGGAAAAAATGTTTCTAAACATCCTAAGCCCGATTAAATAAACACTACAAAATTCTAAACGCTCACCTCTAGCCTTCCTTGTGCTAATTTATTTAGTGCTTCTTCCATTACGGTTATCTCTTTTTTCCTTCTGCTTTCCAAACCTTTTACAGAATCTTCGTCAAACAGTGCGACGTAAATTCTCTATACATACAATTTACCGAAATAATCATCATTAGCAGTTCGTTTAGTTTGTATCTCTTAATTAAGGTTAGATCGCATTTAAAAGTTACGAGTACCTGCAAATTTCCGAAACAATGGTCGAGGTCTTCCTCCTTGTTATTTAAATGCTGTTCCATGTACATCAGTGCTCTTGCAAAATTCCTGCACGCGAATGCAGCTTTTGATAAAGCATCCTGAAAATCATTAAGTAATTAGATTTTTGAAAAACGTAAGACCGAATTATTGAATCAAGTTCGCCTTACATAGCGAAGTAAACTTTGAGCCTTAGCAATAGGCAGGGCAGCTTCCATTGTGTGGTTTCTTGAGGCTGAGTTCTTCTCTGCAATTTGACTTTGTGAAGCCAACATAGGATCAAATCGTTTTTGGGGCAACTTAGGATTCCTTACTAATCTTGTTAGATGATCAAGAATTTTAAAAACAGTTTGTGCAGCAGCGTAACAAAATGTATTTTTAAATTCTGGATCTTCCGAATCCATCTTCAGTTCATTTTGTGTTTGATAAGAATTTCTTTTATTGTCTGCATCTTCACTACTGAGATGCGTCGCAGCATTTGATTTACCCGGCGAAGCGATACATTCTACGTAAACTTTTTCATTCAAGACCCTGCAAAATATTTTCCGAACATATTACTGAAAATCTGAAAAACACAGTTTAAGGGCTTCGTTTCACTCCTGCAGAAAATTAAATCACGGACTCACCACTGGCTAAGGACTGCATCAATTTCTTGCAAAAAAATTTCCAAACCCTCTTGTTTTCCCTCCATAATTGAGTACGCTGCGAATTGACAAATGAATTACTTTTGATTCTGTACATCAAGATCTGAATTGTAACCGCCCATTAGCATTTGTTTTTATACTTACAAGCAATATAAGGGAGTAACACTAGCCCGATCCTGTCGCTTTTTTCTACAATAGTCAAGGCGGTATTGAAGAAACTTTGTATTCCACCACTTTCAACAACAGAAATCATTTGCATGCTCCAGAAGTACATCCATTGTTGCAAATTAGAACCAAAATTTGACACGTAAATAGGTCGTGGCAACACTGGTTTTCCAGTGCTTTCCGACTTTGAATACTTTGAATTAAATAGCGGGACAAGCAAATCTTGTGATTTTGATGATAAGCGTGACCAAATTGAATCTGACCCTGACTGAGTTATGTCGTACATCTTTATAACTTCTTGAATGCACAAAGCACAAGCGTCGAAATGGCGAGTGTCCACTGAACTTCGCAAAACTTTTGTCAGTTCACCAATGAAGTAAATAACAAAATCAACTTCTCCCACAGTGAAGACAGATAGACCCAAACGAGAATTATCCGTTAGCTGCACCTTTAAATCAAAACGTCTGGGATCTAACGCTCCAATCAATCCAATGCAGTTTGCACATAGAATTTTCATTTTTTCAGTTTTTGCTTCCTTACTAGCCTGGAGTAAATTTTTCAACAGCTGTAAGACAGGAAGACAAAATTGCAACACAAATTTAAAAGTAAAACCTTCACACTCAATCCAATAAAGCTTTTTCTTGGCTCAACCTTGCATTAAATTGAAATAAAATCCAACATACTTGGGTAGTGCTGCTAGTAAATAGATGCTCGTCAAATTTAAGATCAGTTATATGATCTATCTGCTTCTCAAGAAACCGTTTTATGCTCTGGACAGCTCGGTAACGAACGTGGGAGTTCGCACTTCCCACTTCCTCCACAAGTTGGTAAAAATATTCAAGGGGACTATGTTCATAACGCAGTTTACAGAATTTAGTTCTTTGCTCTGAATTTCATATTTTGTTTATCAAAGCCACTTATAGTGTTAGTGTTAACATTACTTTTACCTAATCTCTAAGAAAACATTTTTCAACTTTTCTCGAATATCAGGATCTCCACTATGATCAAGTAAAAAGTGCACGGATCTAATGTTGTTTTGAAGTACTGGAGCATGATTAACAACAACTTGTTTCAAAATAGCGTCAACCTCAGATGTACAACTTTTCCTCAAAAATAGTATACTGGCAGCTATTTGCCCAATCATGGAACGCAAGGAACTTTCTTCTAAGCTGAAACACAGAATTATGTTAAATCAATCTAAATATCTCTCGCTGTCTCACACGAAACATTATTTTCACCATTTGATCGAACACTTACTTAACAATAAATTGTTTCCAAGCTTGGTAAAGCAAATCATGATAGTCAGGGCCCATAGTTCGAATTGAATTCAGCATAGAATAAAGCTAAAAAATATAATTCAATCAAATGAAATATTGAAATGATGCCCGAGTGAACCTATATTACTAAATTAGTGTCCACAATAACAAATTGAGACGTATGATACCTTAAATTTGGAGGTTGTCACTCGCTTTTTTCCAAGCAGGTTAATCAACATTGCAAAACATCCTAAATACCTTCGTTTGGATATCATAGATTCAGACTTTGATCTGAATTTCGCGTCAAAGTAGAGAAAAATGCCAATATATAATTTCTCCAACGCATCTCCCTGTAATTAATCAAAACAGTTTAGATAAAAGAAGCTACCCAAAGGAAAGTCTTTACTGCAGATTATTATCAGTTATTTATGTATGAAAATTATTTGATTACAATGGAGCGGTGCAACATCCTCTTCGACGCTGCACTTCTCTGTTCATCATCCCAGTCCAATAGATATGTGTAGCTGCTAATAACGCTGTCCCTTTTTTCGAATATATGTGAAATCATTTCAATGTGTAGAAACTAGAAAAAAATATTCAAACTTAATAGTTACAGTTACACCGTACACATGTATTTTGATAAAAGCAAAGAAAATTATGTAATAATGCATCTGGTTACTTGGGAATTTAGTTTAACAACTTTAGCGGGATCAAACTTGTATGTATTCCGTAAACTCTGCGAAAGTGATGCTGTCTGATCCGGACCGCAATACAGCAATGCATTGGGGTAGTAATATGCAAACTCCTCTTCAAGGAACTCCTCCAAAGTCTTTCCTGCGAATTTGCTAATTGCGGCAACTAAAGTGTGAACTTGTTGGTCTTCGAACATATTTACAACACAATGTTTCACAAGTAGTCTTAGAAAAGTATTCATCATGACTTTGCGGCTCACATCTAATGCAATACTGACTCGTAGGAAATAATCGGTACACTGCTTTATCACATGTTTATCCTTAAGTCGACCACTTTCGGGAAAAAAGGAATCGATACAGACAACTTTCATTTCCTGAAATATTTTTAAGGCTCAACAGGTAAAGTTGTTTCAGTTGTTGAAGTTGTTGAAGCTTACAAATTACCAAATTTAAGTATGAGATTTTAAATAACAAGTAACAAAATATATACAATGTTATTCAACTCACATTAGCGAAAATTTCCTTGTACCTCCCGCAAAGTTCCCACGGACGACAATTTGCTCTAAAAGCTACACATGCAAAGATTCTCTGGCAGAGAATTATCACGTTAACTATGTTCAAATTCGCTAGCATGTGAAGACAAATCTTAAAAATTTCGGGCACCCAAACATCGCCATCCGCATGTCTACAATAAAATAAACACGAAACGTTATGAAAATATCGCCATATTTGAACTTCGAAGGATAATAAATGTCTGAACAAATAAACTGACATTACCTTGCCCAATTCATGAAAAATTTATGGAAATCGACCAAATTGAACCAGTTACACTCATCAATAGAACACTTTCCAGAATTCAAGTAGAAATTGTACAGAAAATTGCTATACAAAATTATGGACGTTTCAAATCGACCCGGAGGTGGTTTAGTCAATAACGCGGCTTTACTTTCAGTGAAAATGTCTTTCTGTGATAAGAAAGGATACAGGGTAGTAGCGGATGTTCCAGAGCTTTGAGAATGTTTGGACCTCCTCACCTTCAATTCACATAAAATCTGGCTAAATACTCACTTTAATCCCAAGGCATAAATAAGTTATAAATAGTACTTACCGAAGACCTAGACGACGCATTTGTAGAGGAAGTTTTTGCGGGCTTTTCATGGGATGATCTTTTTGGTCCCCGTTTTATGCACGGAGATGTTTCTTCCGCACTTGTACCTGTCTTTTTTACCTCGCCACTTTTACTTCCTTAAACAACATTGAAATTTACTCCTAATTCCGTCATAAAACTAACATTAAGAAATACAGCTGAATATACTTCATTTTTACCCTTCTTGGCTCGTTTTTTGGACTTTTTCCTCAAAATACTTTCCCCATTGTCAGACCTGGAATTGCCTAGTAACTTCCTTGAGATCTGGATAATAGCTCGCTTATTTTGTCTAGTGCAATAACCGTATAAATCCACTAATTTTGCTCGGACAGCTGAATTTGTAGAAGAAAATATTTTCCAAAATATTGCAGTCAAATGCAGCAATGTAAGATTTCCATGCTTTCTTAAGGCATGCAAAACATTTATTACTCTTAAGTGAACCTAAAAACCCAATAACATCAAAATTTAAATACTTTAATAAAAACTTCAGCTCGTTCGACAATTTGAATAATTTATAAGGGTCGCCGCTCATTTCTTAATCGTAAATCTAGCTTACCCGAGAACTCCTAACATCCAGAATCTTCATCAGGATACTAAGGAGAACTTCTTCATGCGTACGTTTGAACTTCAATTTTTTTGATGGCTGTAAGCTTGGAATTTTGCCAATCCTACACTTCAATACGGTTTTACAGATGATACATCCGTCGGGCAACGCGAAATTTCGCAAAAAGCCAGAGGAATTAAACTTCTTGCAAGCGTAAGCGCAAGGTAGTCGGACAACTGCCTCAGTAATCATTATGGCGAAATCCTCATTAGACCGCAATGAACTCGTTTGTGATGAAAGATAAATGTAGTAACTCAAAAGTTGTTTCCAACCTGAATTGATGGTGAAACAATTAATGAAAACAGCTATTAATTTTTTGAGCAACATTTTAAAATAGAATAAAATATTTTTGAAATTTTTGTAACGTTAACTATCTTTACTTAATATACTCAGAGGCCACCAGAAACCACTCATGAGTTCAAGCACACCAACTGACACCTCATCGGGGGCTTCGTTAATAATACTATCGCGTAAAATCAGTCGAATGATGGTTCGAAAAGGATAAAACCCCTCAAAACGAAGGAGAGCTACGCATCTTTGTTTTATTGTGGAGTCTAAAAAACCGAAATAAACGAACGAAGTATTAGATGATTTTCGTAAGCTATTCTGTGCTACTTCTTTTTTCCAATGAATATAAATAATTACCAAAGGTTAAGTTAATACTGCACAGATAATTTAATCCAGCAAGGCAATGACACGATGGAAGAACGTCACCAAATTTCCTTATCCACGGAAGTGTTATAAGGAACAGCCAATCTCGCAGTGTATGAACACTAATAATATTATTCTGGGCGACTCCACGAATGATCAAATCAAAAGAATCCAAAAAAACGTTCAACAATAAAGGCACATCGCGACTATTTGATTCACTGAAAATGTAAAGAGAAATTCCGTTTTTAGTTAGAATTCCGTCACCAAAAAAAACGCACTCGAGTAAAACTTACACTCTAGATTTATTCATGCAGCAACAAAATAGTTGGGTCATCAGCTCCAAATGATTCGCCGTGATGAAACGAACTTGCACATTTACTTTTTCATTCAAATTCGGGGACTTCTTGAGTTCAGCTGCATTGCTAATTTCTTTGAAAAAACCCCTGCGAGCTTCAGAAATAAATTTGAGAAGTAAAACCGACAGCGATAAAACTTTGATTTGAAATGTGTATTCTCTCTCTACAGCTCTCATCATCAGGTCCTCCCATTTCCTTAACAGTATCTTCAAATGAATCACAGATGTAGTAAAATCAATCAGTTCCTCCTTCAGAGCGAGAGCTAACCTAAAAATGAAATGAAAACATCATGGAAAATATTAAAATTGACATGAATTATCTCCGGAAAATGTATATTGTTTCTGCAATATTTACTTATTCTGATTCAATTTCCGCTTTCGGTTTACAGTCCCGTCACTACAACCTGATCTCGACCCCGTTGATTTTAAAAACGCATACACTTCCACACATTCTTGAACAAGGCCAGCCTGTGAAGATGATTGAAACACGTTAAGATCATCAAAGCCAAGGTAACAGAACTCCCCACTTTTCACAATACTGTAAACCATTAACGTAAAAATTACTTACCAATTGCATTGACCCATCCTTAAGAATATTATCACAGTTTGATCTCTCATAAAATTCGTACTGAGGTTCCTCCTCTTTGCTTTCATAGAACTCCATCATTATATCGGAAAAACTATTCTTCCTCCTTTGTCATCGACTCCGGAATTTCCTATATGACAAACACTATGTAACAGAGTATAAAAACATCAGCGTTCTATACTCCGATTAAAACTCAGCCTTTTCAACTTACAACGTCAATGAGGAATCCCAGGATGGGCAAATCTTCACTAAACACTAATGCATTCTTTTGTTATACGTACTTAACTTGGCACTTTACTTAAATAGACAACCTTCCAGCATGAAGGTTGTGTACTTTTAGAGTTAGAAATGCCAATCCAAAATCTAAACAATTCATCGAAGCACCAAGCACCACTTCTGAAAGGCACTGAAACAATGCATGTCCCTTAAAACCGTGTTTTCACCTATATCCAAAGTAAGTACATCCTATTGTTCCTACCCGGAGGAAATCTAGATTTTTTTCACAACAACTACAACTATATACATGCATAAGTAAATCACTGAGATACTCCTCACTCAAGTCCCATTTTACAACAAACACAAACTTCCAAATAATTATTTTTCTTTCGCGACTATGGCTCAATATTACTTACTAGCTTTTATTTCTTATTTTATTTTATTGAACGAAATCCACTCCAGAGACTAGAGACTGTGAAGCCACACTTAAAATTGTTCGAACTAACAGGATTTCAATGGATTTTTATACCTTCGTCATTTGTACATAAAACGTATAATAAACTCCGCGGAATGCATCTACATATACAATACAATACACAATGTTCCCTTATTTCCCGCGCTTAAGACGACATCCATGTGTTTAGCAATCGGTGTTATTTACTTATACGATATATACATCTATCATCTATCGCAAAATGATTACGTAAGGTGTCTGACTCCAGGGTTTATGTTTGTAACTAATTTTAAAAATATAAAAGCCGGCATTCAAACGCTGCTCTTTCACTCTTTCCATTATCCTTTAACAAATGGTGGGAAAAACTTTTCATGTTCGATGCATGGCTTTAATCTTTCAAGTATGTATGTAATAGATATTTAGAGCTTTATTTGCTCGCCAAGGGCCTCCATGAGCATGGTAAGGAAAGGATAAAGACCGACGGAATTTTAACTTTTGGCTCAAATTATGACGAGTTTCTGTGCAACCGTTTCGGCGGGTATGAGTCCTTATCCTTTCCATACTATGTTTACGACACACTCACCTGCGTTATCATTTCCAAAAGGGCCTATGGGCACTCATTGTAAAGAAACTCATCATAATCATCTCACTACTATATAGTTGTCAGCCCGTCGTCAGTCACGTTTACTACATGCTTTGTCGGGGGTAAAAATAACAAAGACTTTGGTCGTGAAACAATTACATTTATATCTATAATTACTTAACATCCTAACCTTACGTATAATATTCATGTAAAGTTTTGCTGTCGTTTTATAAGTGACATGCTTTCAAAAGTTTCAAGCAGTGTACGGCGGGGCTGTGGTTGTCTTTCATAAAGACTTTATCAGTTTTACACCAACTTCTTGAAATCCTTATCCTATGAAGTGTTGGAATAAACTGATTGGAGTTAATTTTATTTTGCTGATATTCGCTTTGGGCCTTTTTATAATTTGCTTTTATCTGAGCTTCGCATTCACATTAGTTGATTTGGATTCTCAAGAAGGGACGATTTACATACACATTTACATACACATTTACATACACATTTACATACACATTTACATACACGATTTACATGTACACACATTTTGTTAAAACACTTACAAAATATTATGTATGTACAAAACAAAAAATAAATCCAACCATTGAACAGGATTCCCCAATCAAAAGGTTTGCACAGTGAATTCTGTTAAAATTTTGCAGGTGTCCCTGTCAAAGAGTTTTTTTTAGGATCAATTCAACAGGGGGACCCGATAAATTTTAACAGGTATCCCTGCGCAAACCTTTTGTTTGGGGAATTCTGTTCAAAGATTGGATTTATTTTTTACCGTACTTTGTACTTACATTATTTTGTAGGTCTGGAGTCTGGTTGCGTAATTTTATGGAACATGGAACTTGAAATTATGAAATATTGGGAAATGCGGCTACCTGTAAAGAGGCCAGACATATGTACTCGTTTGCAGATCATGATACACATACACAATGCGTGCCAAAAGTAAGACATTCTGTATAGGAGACTTATTTTTTGAGAATATATATTTTTCACGAATCGAGCTCTTGGTCTTGGTAGGCCCAAAAAGCGCGAAACTCTTAAAAAATAGTACATAATTGAGACATCAATGTTTTATACAAGTAATTATATTACCTTACTTTTAGCATGTAATGTCATAGTTGCTTTGCTTGTAAAGATAATTTTGCAATTAAATATAAGAAATTAAGGCGACTCCACACCTTTTCTTTTTGTAAAGATTAGGGGGGGAGTGGGAATAGGTGATTAGGATTATTTAATGAAATTTCGCATGATATTGAAGCTGTGCGAGTAAATACCAAAATAATTATTGTTACCATCCTGTAATGGCAAATATGTACATTTCCCCATTTTCCCACATTTCATTGCAAAGGAGTCGAAAATAATATCCGTCCCGTCCTTATAGACCAATTAACCAGGTTTTTGTGAAATTTAATCTAACAACATTTCGCCGGATTTTGAAAAAGTATGATTTTTATGAAATATTTAACAAATGCTAAATGGCGGTTTAACAAGGAAAGCCGGAAAATGAAGACAATTTTTTCATATAATTTTCAAAATTTAAACAACTTTAAACATAGCAAGGCATTTGATGTAAATCGTTAGTCGGCTTTTGACAAAATTTCCAAGTTGTCTTTGTACAGCATAGTTTGAAAATTTTAAACTAATCTAAACGAGTGTCCCCAATGTTTTGGAGAGTCATCTTCAAAAGATACTCTTATTTCGTCAAAATAATCTTGCAGCTTTAGACCAATACAATAAGTGGAAATTCAGGGATTGGACTTTAGATTTGTGAAAGTATACTACATGCATGCGGCGTATACAGATAAAAATATTTGCACGTTCGTACTTTCGTACAGTGTAAATCACGGACAGTGATCGCCGGTTGCCTCATATATACTGTGAGTCAGCCCCGTCTATTTCACTATCACAATCCAGTATTCACAAATGAGCTTTAAAAAGGAAGTTGAATGCTGTTTTTCTGGGGTGCATTTCTTAAACATTGTTCGTCCGGGGTGCATCTTTATAAAGGTTCAATGAAACGAGGAGACTATTAAAATCCACGTAATTTGGTTTGGTTGGATATTTGTGCCCATGAACTCGTAGCATTCTATCTTATATGTACCTATAGATGAAAAATTGTTGGTATTCTTTGTATGAGTATATACCGTATGTATAATATATATACTTACATACGTCCAGTGGGATTGCATTGCATTGTGTGGACTCTGTGGACGGGCAGAGTACGAACGGGGGATTTTATTCTTTCTGTCAAATATGTTTGCCCTGAATCTGACAGGGCTGTAAGTTTATATGTTGTAAGAGAATAACTTGTATATCTAATTTGTCTCGGTTGCTGTTGCAGTTCTTGTCCCTTAACAAAATCTATACCCAGTGCCGGCGTGTTTCTAAAAGTCAGTGTTAGTTTGGTAGGAAAAGATTACTGATACTTCTGTTATTATTTAATTTCAGGTGTATTAGGCAGTCAAGTACAGTATCCAGTTTAGTTTTATTTCAGCTGTGGAGGATCCCACTTGGTAGGAGTGAAATCAGGCGGAAAATGTCAAGGTATGTGAGCGTGGATTTATTACTTTTTGTGTAATTTTAGTACGTGTCAGAACTTTTTTGATTACAGACAAGCTTTGAAAGCTAAATTCAGTTTTTGAAGCCGGTTTAATTTTACATACTACATTAACTTAACTTAAATGTTATATTAATGTTTTGGTGTGGGGAATGGTATGACTTAACGCGTTCAAGTAAATTGCCAATAATGCTAGTGGGATGTGGGATTTTCGGGGGGCGTTTTTAATTTATTTGAAATTTTAATGGGTATTATTTTTTACTGATTGGCGTCGGTCGTGTTGTCGAGTATTACTTCTTTCGTTTTGGTTATTGTTAGTTGATATTGTAGGAATGAGGGGATCATGTTAGCATATTTAGTAATGTTTGGAAATATGGTAAAATGTAGCGACGTTTTCTTTCTCGTGTGATTGAAACTGAGTTTTTGCTCATTCATATGGGAAAAATCGGGTGAATCTGCCAAGCAATTTGGTGTTCGTTAATAGTTTTTATTTGCAGCGGCAAGAGCTATGGAAATAATTTTGTATTGGTCATTTGTTTTTTTGTAGCTTAAGATTAGGGGCTCCTTTGAGAGCTTCCACTAACCTCTCGGATGGAAAGTTCGATAGCATCGTTCTCGTTGCCTCGGGATTAGAAGGTGTTGGCCAATTTTCCAGTGATATTAGTAGTCTCTTGGTCAAACAGTTAGAGGTAAGCTATTGACACTTGTTATTTTTATCCATCTATGTATACATATGAATGTCACCTTGGCATTCAGAGGTGGCAATGACATGGAAGGAGGTTCATTCATGTGTTCAAACTTTCCAATCTGACATTGAAGCTGTGGTTGAATCACATGCTTTGACTAAAGTACTTGAGTTGTGTTGGATGTTCCAACTTGGAACGTTTGATTGTACTTGTAAAACAGAATGGAGAAAACATTGTCGTTTACTGATAAATTCTTTTAATGATTGCGGTCTTGTCTGCGACTACTGCTAACCGAATTGCTTGTTCAAGTAATCTAATTGTAGATTATTTTGTAACTTCGGTGGATATCAAGAGGACGAGAAGTGAACTTCGATCTAGTTGGGCAATTTGTCTGGAAAATTTGATTGCTAGAATGGACTTACAAACTTTTTTTTGTCATGAACTGTACATAGTTACAGTAATATCACAAAATGTTTTCATTGCTTACGATGGTGTAGTATGTTTTCGATGACAATTTTGTTTGCTTAGATTGATTCTTCTGTTGCCAAAGAAGGATGTGTTGTGCCCATTAATTTACCGTCCAAACGGCTAGTCTATGTACCAACCGGGCCAGTTAACCGTGACTACGATGATGTTCGCAGATATAATGATGCTGGCTTGAAGGGTATCAAGAGGTAACAATTTTAGCAGGTGTTGAGACATTTTATGCTGGAGCCAATTCAATAATTTTTATTTATAATAAAGGGCAATTGCTGCTGGATCAACTTCACCTCTTCTGGTGGTAGCTCCAGATGCTCGCTTTAAGAAAGCAACATTGGTTTCTTTGTTAGGAGCTCTCGAAGGCCTTTATGCTGTAAGCTTATAGAAATCTATGTTCTTTACCAGTTTACTCACTACACCATCTGCCTGGAATAATAAAAATCATTGTTAGGCAAAC
The DNA here is from genome assembly GCA_034693705.1 of Spatulosminthurus flaviceps. Classification (NCBI taxonomy): domain Eukaryota; kingdom Metazoa; phylum Arthropoda; class Collembola; order Symphypleona; family Sminthuridae; genus Spatulosminthurus; species Spatulosminthurus flaviceps. The sequence continues at coordinate 37,246 of JAQFXU010000258.1, read as the reverse complement.
TGTGATGGTGGATGTGTTATAGCTGGAAACAGCTGCTTATTGATTATGCAATACATAGGCTATGTATACTAAATCCAACAATCCATTAATCCCATGTCTGCAAGAATATAAGTTTATAAACTTTTGTCTTTGTCACACAGCCTCTACAGTACAGAGAGATCCGACCTTCCGCTGCTCAAAAGGTAAGTTGGCAGTTTGATACAATCAAAGTTGAAATGGATGCATTGCTTCTGAATGTGAATAACCATGTGAAAATGACTGCATGCAGGTCACGGAACTTGGACTGTATGGAACAGATGCGTGTCAACTACAGAAGACAATCGAACTTGCTCAGAAGCTGGAGAGTGGACGGTGGGCCTTCCTCTATCCATTTAACTATTTCCCTCTCATTCTGTTAGTTTTATTGTGGGAGTGGTTGTCAATCTTATTTAACTTATTTTCATTCGTTTTCAGATATGTTGCCCGTGATTTAGGAGGGGGTGATCCGGAGCGAATGGCACCGCCAAGGTTTGCAACATATGTGCAAGAATTGTTCGCCAACACTGCGGTTAACGTTGAAGTGATTACTAATCGCAAAATCTTCGAGAAGGAGTACCCACTATTTGCTGCTGTTGATCGAGCAGCTGCCTGTAAGTTTGGAGAAATTGTTTTGAACTTTTGCCTTTAATAAATTATTGTGGACGAAGGTGGTTAAAAAGTTTGTTTTTGTATTCCTAGCCGTTGAAAGGCACGAAGGAAGAATTATCTATCTTACATATCAGGGAGAAGGACCTATCACGAAAACATTGTTACCGTGTGGCAAGGGAATTACCTATGACACAGGTGGTGCTGACATCAAAGCTGGAGGCATCATGGCTGGAATGTGTCGAGATAAATGCGGTGCTGCTGCTGTGGTAGGACTTTTCCAGGTACTACCTCAGGGCATAAAACTTTCAACAATCTGCAACTTTAAATGCAAATTATATTTATCCCCATGAATCTTGAAGGTCTTAGCAAGCCTTAAGCCAAAAGGCATCAAAGCCATTGGTGGATGTGCAGTTGCTCGAAACAGTGTGGGGGAGGAATGTTACGTATCCGACGAAGTAATTTTGAGTCGAGCAGGAAAAATTGTTAGAATTGGAAATACTGATGCTGAAGGCCGTATGGTTATGACTGATGTACTTTGCAAGGTATGAATGTAAACAAGCTAAGAATATTTAGTGCATCTTTGTTTACACTACGCAATGCGTAAAGTAATACTATGGTCCGTAATTCAGTAATTTTATTATTATTCATTCAAATGTTTTAACATAGCTGAAAGAAATTGCCCTCAACGAAGTGAACCCTCATCTGTTCACTATCGCTACATTGACTGGTCATGCTTGCCTTGCTGTTGGTGGATACACTGTAAGCCTCCTAAAGTTTTGATGATGATCTTTAATTTGAAAAATGTTCGTTTCATGAATAATTATTGGCATTTCAGGCATTGATGGATAACGGCCCAGCTCGCCGCGAGAATTTCGCAACCGAAGTTCAGCGAGCTGGAGAAGAGCTTGGGGACATGATCGAAATTAGCACGCTCCGCAGGGAGGATTATAATTTCACTAAAAGTAAGTACTAACCAAAGTTTCACGTAAAGCACTATAAATACCGCTCAGACCTAAATTTGCATGGAATGCCATACAGGCACGGGAGAAGGGGAGGATTTACTTCAGTGTAACAATGCTGCCTCCAGCCGTACTCCAAGAGGTCATCAGTTCCCAGCTGCTTTCATGGTTGAAGCTTCTGGACTGGAGAAAGTAAGCTATAGTTGTTATAATATCAATGAACCATGTCTGGCTGTACCGTGGGAACGTTACAATCGTCAATATTATTTTTTAAGTAATTGATTTAATGCTGAATTTTTAAACGTTTATTATTCTAGCACGGAATTGATAGTAACCAACCATTAAAGTACTCTCATTTCGATATTGCTGGTGCTGCGGGAGATTACCCTGCCAATCCAACTGGTGTGCCAGTTCTTGCCCTGGCCAATCATTTCTTCGGAGATCAATTTTGAAAGCTTGTGCAAAAGAATTGTTGCAAAATTCCGAGTCATTACTGAATACACCCAGTAGCATTCTACTTTTGTACTGTCTTTTACAGTGCCATTTTGTCTGAAAACCGGTGATTGTTGTTGTTAAATAAATCTCGAGAATTAACCAGAAAAAGCTCGGCTGGAATGGAAGTGATTCAAAGTTTTCATACGCATATTTTATAAATGTCTGCAATTTCCGTTTTAAGCATATGTGAATACTGACTGCTGGCAACTACTTTAATAGTACTAGAGTCAAATATGTTATTATTATGTAAGTCGTTTGTGATTCATCTTCAAATACATGAATTTGGAACCGTGAAAAATCTCATCACATCGCGAGTAATTATTTCAGAAATTCAGACTGGCGAAGGTGCGGCTCTGTGACATCGTTCGTCTAAGGACGTTATGTTTTCCCACATTCGTAAATACTTCGTATCACAACATGATTTCTCCAATCCAAGTGCCACACCGTTTTCATTTTAGTATGGTAATTTTACACGCTCCCAATTTGCTTCTTGAAATAGAAAATAGACGCAGAATTTTATAGTCTGCTCGTCTATCCGGTATACTGGATAAAGATATCAAATCGAGGGGTTCTTAACACTCCAACCTCTACCAGTTAAGGTCTGTCAAAGGTGGCATCAATCTTAGCATGGTTGTTTATCATTTCAATGTAAATGAAACTATGGCAAGCAGGATACTATAAAGCTGAATACCTACATGAAATCCCAGTATTTTAAATTACTAGGAGTATATAATGCAAGTATGTATTTGAACTATTGTTATGTTTGCAATATTGCAATTTCCGTTGTTAAGTAAGCGAACAAAGAAATAAAATCATTAGAAATTATTTTTCTGAAAGAGGGTGTACAAATCTGCAGAGTTAAATATGATAGACTATTAGACTGTGTGTATTGGAATACGTGCTCGAGCTGGAGGGACCGCTAAATCAACCGTGATTTGATTAACCGGTGAAACAGGAATCTCTTTTTCGCCAGGACTACCTTTGTTCGAAAATCGTAACAACAAAATTACCTTTAAGTGAGGAGAGATTCCACCGCTACAATCACATTGACTTATTAACTAAAAGCTTCATGATGATGATGGTTTTGATTCGTCCTTATGCATATACCATGTTGTAAAGCCCAAAAAGAAAATTTATAGAAAAATATATATGTATTACAAGTAAAAAAAATAAATACATTATTACTTTCTTTGTTAGTCTTTTTTCAGCATCAATTATTATTATTAATTATTTCTCCCTCTGCACACTTTTGGCAAAACGGTTAAAAACGAAATTGCGGGTTTGGGCCAAAACACTAAATTCCGAACTTAGCAAGTTCCAACCAATTTTTTATCAACTCATTCATAAATGCATCTTTTGACAAAATTGCATTGACCTAGCTCCGCCCTACTAGACACATGATAGGGCCCAGTGTCGATTTCTTTAACATGGCTTAAATGGACAGACAAGGTTCCTGCGGGACAACGCCGACAAGAAGTGCGCTAACGTAAGAAAAATAAAAAAATCTTAAAATGTTCCGAAAATTGTGGAGAATTTTTTGTACACCCAACAAATTTCACAGGATGGATATAATGGTGATGCCAAAGCTTCAAAAATGGACAATCTACACTAACAGCTTCCTGTGAAAAGTTCGCATTATAGGCGATTTTGACGCTTACCATTAAATTCTTTGCAAAATTCCGTTTCTTTTTTTCAAAATTTGAATCTTTGAACTCCAATGGGTTACTTTTCCTCAAATAGGAATGCCAAAAACCTTTTTTTCTGCCAGAGGGTTAAATCGGTTTCGGGTATGTACTACTGGACAAGACATACAATTTGGTGGTGGTAGCAGGACGGTCACTTGCATAGTACGGAAGTTATGGGAGTTTTTCGTGGTTTTTAGGTGTATTCGTATAAAACAAAATTACTCAAAAGCTGGTTGACCGATTTTGACGAAACTTTCACCATTCTGTAGAATTTTTAATTCCCTAGGTCAGGTTTTGAGCAAATGTTGAAATTCCGAAAATTAGCTTCAAAATTTTGATCTCTTCTTCTAAGTATAAATTTTGTCAACAAAGAAAAAATCGATTTTTTCTTTGTTGACAAAATTTATACTTAGAAGAAGAGATCAAAATTTTGAAGCTAATTTTCGGAATTTCAACATTTGCTCAAAACCTGACCTAGGGAATTAAAAATTCTACAGAATGGTGAAAGTTTCGTCAAAATCGGTCAACCAGCTTTTGAGTAATTTTGTTTTATACGAATACACCTAAAAACCACGAAAAACTCCCATAACTTCCGTACTATGCAAGTGACCGTCCTGCTACCACCACCAAATTGTATGTCTTGTCCAGTAGTACATACCCGAAACCGATTTAACCCTCTGGCAGAAAAAAAGGTTTTTGGCATTCCTATTTGAGGAAAAGTAACCCATTGGAGTTCAAAGATTCAAATTTTGAAAAAAAGAAACGGAATTTTGCAAAGAATTTAATGGTAAGCGTCAAAATCGCCTATAATGCGAACTTTTCACAGGAAGCTGTTAGTGTAGATTGTCCATTTTTGAAGCTTTGGCATCACCATTATATCCATCCTGTGAAATTTGTTGGGTGTACAAAAAATTCTCCACAATTTTCGGAACATTTTAAGATTTTTTTATTTTTCTTACGTTAGCGCACTTCTTGTCGGCGTTGTCCCGCAGGAACCTTGTCTGTCCATTTAAGCCATGTTAAAGAAATCGACACTGGGCCCTATCATGTGTCTAGTAGGGCGGAGCTAGGTCAATGCAATTTTGTCAAAAGATGCATTTATGAATGAGTTGATAAAAAATTGGTTGGAACTTGCTAAGTTCGGAATTTAGTGTTTTGGCCCAAACCCGCAATTTCGTTTTTAACCGTTTTGCCAAAAGTGTGCAGAGGGAGAAATAATTAATAATAATAATTGATGCTGAAAAAAGACTAACAAAGAAAGTAATAATGTATTTATTTTTTTTACTTGTAATACATATATATTTTTCTATAAATTTTCTTTTTGGGCTTTACAACATGGTATATGCATAAGGACGAATCAAAACCATCATCATCATGAAGCTTTTAGTTAATAAGTCAATGTGATTGTAGCGGTGGAATCTCTCCTCACTTAAAGGTAATTTTGTTGTTACGATTTTCGAACAAAGGTAGTCCTGGCGAAAAAGAGATTCCTGTTTCACCGGTTAATCAAATCACGGTTGATTTAGCGGTCCCTCCAGCTCGAGCACGTATTCCAATACACACAGTCTAATAGTCTATCATATTTAACTCTGCAGATTTGTACACCCTCTTTCAGAAAAATAATTTCTAATGATTTTATTTCTTTGTTCGCTTACTTAACAACGGAAATTGCAATATTGCAAACATAACAATAGTTCAAATACATACTTGCATTATATACTCCTAGTAATTTAAAATACTGGGATTTCATGTAGGTATTCAGCTTTATAGTATCCTGCTTGCCATAGTTTCATTTACATTGAAATGATAAACAACCATGCTAAGATTGATGCCACCTTTGACAGACCTTAACTGGTAGAGGTTGGAGTGTTAAGAACCCCTCGATTTGATATCTTTATCCAGTATACCGGATAGACGAGCAGACTATAAAATTCTGCGTCTATTTTCTATTTCAAGAAGCAAATTGGGAGCGTGTAAAATTACCATACTAAAATGAAAACGGTGTGGCACTTGGATTGGAGAAATCATGTTGTGATACGAAGTATTTACGAATGTGGGAAAACATAACGTCCTTAGACGAACGATGTCACAGAGCCGCACCTTCGCCAGTCTGAATTTCTGAAATAATTACTCGCGATGTGATGAGATTTTTCACGGTTCCAAATTCATGTATTTGAAGATGAATCACAAACGACTTACATAATAATAACATATTTGACTCTAGTACTATTAAAGTAGTTGCCAGCAGTCAGTATTCACATATGCTTAAAACGGAAATTGCAGACATTTATAAAATATGCGTATGAAAACTTTGAATCACTTCCATTCCAGCCGAGCTTTTTCTGGTTAATTCTCGAGATTTATTTAACAACAACAATCACCGGTTTTCAGACAAAATGGCACTGTAAAAGACAGTACAAAAGTAGAATGCTACTGGGTGTATTCAGTAATGACTCGGAATTTTGCAACAATTCTTTTGCACAAGCTTTCAAAATTGATCTCCGAAGAAATGATTGGCCAGGGCAAGAACTGGCACACCAGTTGGATTGGCAGGGTAATCTCCCGCAGCACCAGCAATATCGAAATGAGAGTACTTTAATGGTTGGTTACTATCAATTCCGTGCTAGAATAATAAACGTTTAAAAATTCAGCATTAAATCAATTACTTAAAAAATAATATTGACGATTGTAACGTTCCCACGGTACAGCCAGACATGGTTCATTGATATTATAACAACTATAGCTTACTTTCTCCAGTCCAGAAGCTTCAACCATGAAAGCAGCTGGGAACTGATGACCTCTTGGAGTACGGCTGGAGGCAGCATTGTTACACTGAAGTAAATCCTCCCCTTCTCCCGTGCCTGTATGGCATTCCATGCAAATTTAGGTCTGAGCGGTATTTATAGTGCTTTACGTGAAACTTTGGTTAGTACTTACTTTTAGTGAAATTATAATCCTCCCTGCGGAGCGTGCTAATTTCGATCATGTCCCCAAGCTCTTCTCCAGCTCGCTGAACTTCGGTTGCGAAATTCTCGCGGCGAGCTGGGCCGTTATCCATCAATGCCTGAAATGCCAATAATTATTCATGAAACGAACATTTTTCAAATTAAAGATCATCATCAAAACTTTAGGAGGCTTACAGTGTATCCACCAACAGCAAGGCAAGCATGACCAGTCAATGTAGCGATAGTGAACAGATGAGGGTTCACTTCGTTGAGGGCAATTTCTTTCAGCTATGTTAAAACATTTGAATGAATAATAATAAAATTACTGAATTACGGACCATAGTATTACTTTACGCATTGCGTAGTGTAAACAAAGATGCACTAAATATTCTTAGCTTGTTTACATTCATACCTTGCAAAGTACATCAGTCATAACCATACGGCCTTCAGCATCAGTATTTCCAATTCTAACAATTTTTCCTGCTCGACTCAAAATTACTTCGTCGGATACGTAACATTCCTCCCCCACACTGTTTCGAGCAACTGCACATCCACCAATGGCTTTGATGCCTTTTGGCTTAAGGCTTGCTAAGACCTTCAAGATTCATGGGGATAAATATAATTTGCATTTAAAGTTGCAGATTGTTGAAAGTTTTATGCCCTGAGGTAGTACCTGGAAAAGTCCTACCACAGCAGCAGCACCGCATTTATCTCGACACATTCCAGCCATGATGCCTCCAGCTTTGATGTCAGCACCACCTGTGTCATAGGTAATTCCCTTGCCACACGGTAACAATGTTTTCGTGATAGGTCCTTCTCCCTGATATGTAAGATAGATAATTCTTCCTTCGTGCCTTTCAACGGCTAGGAATACAAAAACAAACTTTTTAACCACCTTCGTCCACAATAATTTATTAAAGGCAAAAGTTCAAAACAATTTCTCCAAACTTACAGGCAGCTGCTCGATCAACAGCAGCAAATAGTGGGTACTCCTTCTCGAAGATTTTGCGATTAGTAATCACTTCAACGTTAACCGCAGTGTTGGCGAACAATTCTTGCACATATGTTGCAAACCTTGGCGGTGCCATTCGCTCCGGATCACCCCCTCCTAAATCACGGGCAACATATCTGAAAACGAATGAAAATAAGTTAAATAAGATTGACAACCACTCCCACAATAAAACTAACAGAATGAGAGGGAAATAGTTAAATGGATAGAGGAAGGCCCACCGTCCACTCTCCAGCTTCTGAGCAAGTTCGATTGTCTTCTGTAGTTGACACGCATCTGTTCCATACAGTCCAAGTTCCGTGACCTGCATGCAGTCATTTTCACATGGTTATTCACATTCAGAAGCAATGCATCCATTTCAACTTTGATTGTATCAAACTGCCAACTTACCTTTTGAGCAGCGGAAGGTCGGATCTCTCTGTACTGTAGAGGCTGTGTGACAAAGACAAAAGTTTATAAACTTATATTCTTGCAGACATGGGATTAATGGATTGTTGGATTTAGTATACATAGCCTATGTATTGCATAATCAATAAGCAGCTGTTTCCAGCTATAACACATCCACCATCACAGTTTGCCTAACAATGATTTTTATTATTCCAGGCAGATGGTGTAGTGAGTAAACTGGTAAAGAACATAGATTTCTATAAGCTTACAGCATAAAGGCCTTCGAGAGCTCCTAACAAAGAAACCAATGTTGCTTTCTTAAAGCGAGCATCTGGAGCTACCACCAGAAGAGGTGAAGTTGATCCAGCAGCAATTGCCCTTTATTATAAATAAAAATTATTGAATTGGCTCCAGCATAAAATGTCTCAACACCTGCTAAAATTGTTACCTCTTGATACCCTTCAAGCCAGCATCATTATATCTGCGAACATCATCGTAGTCACGGTTAACTGGCCCGGTTGGTACATAGACTAGCCGTTTGGACGGTAAATTAATGGGCACAACACATCCTTCTTTGGCAACAGAAGAATCAATCTAAGCAAACAAAATTGTCATCGAAAACATACTACACCATCGTAAGCAATGAAAACATTTTGTGATATTACTGTAACTATGTACAGTTCATGACAAAAAAAAGTTTGTAAGTCCATTCTAGCAATCAAATTTTCCAGACAAATTGCCCAACTAGATCGAAGTTCACTTCTCGTCCTCTTGATATCCACCGAAGTTACAAAATAATCTACAATTAGATTACTTGAACAAGCAATTCGGTTAGCAGTAGTCGCAGACAAGACCGCAATCATTAAAAGAATTTATCAGTAAACGACAATGTTTTCTCCATTCTGTTTTACAAGTACAATCAAACGTTCCAAGTTGGAACATCCAACACAACTCAAGTACTTTAGTCAAAGCATGTGATTCAACCACAGCTTCAATGTCAGATTGGAAAGTTTGAACACATGAATGAACCTCCTTCCATGTCATTGCCACCTCTGAATGCCAAGGTGACATTCATATGTATACATAGATGGATAAAAATAACAAGTGTCAATAGCTTACCTCTAACTGTTTGACCAAGAGACTACTAATATCACTGGAAAATTGGCCAACACCTTCTAATCCCGAGGCAACGAGAACGATGCTATCGAACTTTCCATCCGAGAGGTTAGTGGAAGCTCTCAAAGGAGCCCCTAATCTTAAGCTACAAAAAAACAAATGACCAATACAAAATTATTTCCATAGCTCTTGCCGCTGCAAATAAAAACTATTAACGAACACCAAATTGCTTGGCAGATTCACCCGATTTTTCCCATATGAATGAGCAAAAACTCAGTTTCAATCACACGAGAAAGAAAACGTCGCTACATTTTACCATATTTCCAAACATTACTAAATATGCTAACATGATCCCCTCATTCCTACAATATCAACTAACAATAACCAAAACGAAAGAAGTAATACTCGACAACACGACCGACGCCAATCAGTAAAAAATAATACCCATTAAAATTTCAAATAAATTAAAAACGCCCCCCGAAAATCCCACATCCCACTAGCATTATTGGCAATTTACTTGAACGCGTTAAGTCATACCATTCCCCACACCAAAACATTAATATAACATTTAAGTTAAGTTAATGTAGTATGTAAAATTAAACCGGCTTCAAAAACTGAATTTAGCTTTCAAAGCTTGTCTGTAATCAAAAAAGTTCTGACACGTACTAAAATTACACAAAAAGTAATAAATCCACGCTCACATACCTTGACATTTTCCGCCTGATTTCACTCCTACCAAGTGGGATCCTCCACAGCTGAAATAAAACTAAACTGGATACTGTACTTGACTGCCTAATACACCTGAAATTAAATAATAACAGAAGTATCAGTAATCTTTTCCTACCAAACTAACACTGACTTTTAGAAACACGCCGGCACTGGGTATAGATTTTGTTAAGGGACAAGAACTGCAACAGCAACCGAGACAAATTAGATATACAAGTTATTCTCTTACAACATATAAACTTACAGCCCTGTCAGATTCAGGGCAAACATATTTGACAGAAAGAATAAAATCCCCCGTTCGTACTCTGCCCGTCCACAGAGTCCACACAATGCAATGCAATCCCACTGGACGTATGTAAGTATATATATTATACATACGGTATATACTCATACAAAGAATACCAACAATTTTTCATCTATAGGTACATATAAGATAGAATGCTACGAGTTCATGGGCACAAATATCCAACCAAACCAAATTACGTGGATTTTAATAGTCTCCTCGTTTCATTGAACCTTTATAAAGATGCACCCCGGACGAACAATGTTTAAGAAATGCACCCCAGAAAAACAGCATTCAACTTCCTTTTTAAAGCTCATTTGTGAATACTGGATTGTGATAGTGAAATAGACGGGGCTGACTCACAGTATATATGAGGCAACCGGCGATCACTGTCCGTGATTTACACTGTACGAAAGTACGAACGTGCAAATATTTTTATCTGTATACGCCGCATGCATGTAGTATACTTTCACAAATCTAAAGTCCAATCCCTGAATTTCCACTTATTGTATTGGTCTAAAGCTGCAAGATTATTTTGACGAAATAAGAGTATCTTTTGAAGATGACTCTCCAAAACATTGGGGACACTCGTTTAGATTAGTTTAAAATTTTCAAACTATGCTGTACAAAGACAACTTGGAAATTTTGTCAAAAGCCGACTAACGATTTACATCAAATGCCTTGCTATGTTTAAAGTTGTTTAAATTTTGAAAATTATATGAAAAAATTGTCTTCATTTTCCGGCTTTCCTTGTTAAACCGCCATTTAGCATTTGTTAAATATTTCATAAAAATCATACTTTTTCAAAATCCGGCGAAATGTTGTTAGATTAAATTTCACAAAAACCTGGTTAATTGGTCTATAAGGACGGGACGGATATTATTTTCGACTCCTTTGCAATGAAATGTGGGAAAATGGGGAAATGTACATATTTGCCATTACAGGATGGTAACAATAATTATTTTGGTATTTACTCGCACAGCTTCAATATCATGCGAAATTTCATTAAATAATCCTAATCACCTATTCCCACTCCCCCCCTAATCTTTACAAAAAGAAAAGGTGTGGAGTCGCCTTAATTTCTTATATTTAATTGCAAAATTATCTTTACAAGCAAAGCAACTATGACATTACATGCTAAAAGTAAGGTAATATAATTACTTGTATAAAACATTGATGTCTCAATTATGTACTATTTTTTAAGAGTTTCGCGCTTTTTGGGCCTACCAAGACCAAGAGCTCGATTCGTGAAAAATATATATTCTCAAAAAATAAGTCTCCTATACAGAATGTCTTACTTTTGGCACGCATTGTGTATGTGTATCATGATCTGCAAACGAGTACATATGTCTGGCCTCTTTACAGGTAGCCGCATTTCCCAATATTTCATAATTTCAAGTTCCATGTTCCATAAAATTACGCAACCAGACTCCAGACCTACAAAATAATGTAAGTACAAAGTACGGTAAAAAATAAATCCAATCTTTGAACAGAATTCCCCAAACAAAAGGTTTGCGCAGGGATACCTGTTAAAATTTATCGGGTCCCCCTGTTGAATTGATCCTAAAAAAAACTCTTTGACAGGGACACCTGCAAAATTTTAACAGAATTCACTGTGCAAACCTTTTGATTGGGGAATCCTGTTCAATGGTTGGATTTATTTTTTGTTTTGTACATACATAATATTTTGTAAGTGTTTTAACAAAATGTGTGTACATGTAAATCGTGTATGTAAATGTGTATGTAAATGTGTATGTAAATGTGTATGTAAATGTGTATGTAAATCGTCCCTTCTTGAGAATCCAAATCAACTAATGTGAATGCGAAGCTCAGATAAAAGCAAATTATAAAAAGGCCCAAAGCGAATATCAGCAAAATAAAATTAACTCCAATCAGTTTATTCCAACACTTCATAGGATAAGGATTTCAAGAAGTTGGTGTAAAACTGATAAAGTCTTTATGAAAGACAACCACAGCCCCGCCGTACACTGCTTGAAACTTTTGAAAGCATGTCACTTATAAAACGACAGCAAAACTTTACATGAATATTATACGTAAGGTTAGGATGTTAAGTAATTATAGATATAAATGTAATTGTTTCACGACCAAAGTCTTTGTTATTTTTACCCCCGACAAAGCATGTAGTAAACGTGACTGACGACGGGCTGACAACTATATAGTAGTGAGATGATTATGATGAGTTTCTTTACAATGAGTGCCCATAGGCCCTTTTGGAAATGATAACGCAGGTGAGTGTGTCGTAAACATAGTATGGAAAGGATAAGGACTCATACCCGCCGAAACGGTTGCACAGAAACTCGTCATAATTTGAGCCAAAAGTTAAAATTCCGTCGGTCTTTATCCTTTCCTTACCATGCTCATGGAGGCCCTTGGCGAGCAAATAAAGCTCTAAATATCTATTACATACATACTTGAAAGATTAAAGCCATGCATCGAACATGAAAAGTTTTTCCCACCATTTGTTAAAGGATAATGGAAAGAGTGAAAGAGCAGCGTTTGAATGCCGGCTTTTATATTTTTAAAATTAGTTACAAACATAAACCCTGGAGTCAGACACCTTACGTAATCATTTTGCGATAGATGATAGATGTATATATCGTATAAGTAAATAACACCGATTGCTAAACACATGGATGTCGTCTTAAGCGCGGGAAATAAGGGAACATTGTGTATTGTATTGTATATGTAGATGCATTCCGCGGAGTTTATTATACGTTTTATGTACAAATGACGAAGGTATAAAAATCCATTGAAATCCTGTTAGTTCGAACAATTTTAAGTGTGGCTTCACAGTCTCTAGTCTCTGGAGTGGATTTCGTTCAATAAAATAAAATAAGAAATAAAAGCTAGTAAGTAATATTGAGCCATAGTCGCGAAAGAAAAATAATTATTTGGAAGTTTGTGTTTGTTGTAAAATGGGACTTGAGTGAGGAGTATCTCAGTGATTTACTTATGCATGTATATAGTTGTAGTTGTTGTGAAAAAAATCTAGATTTCCTCCGGGTAGGAACAATAGGATGTACTTACTTTGGATATAGGTGAAAACACGGTTTTAAGGGACATGCATTGTTTCAGTGCCTTTCAGAAGTGGTGCTTGGTGCTTCGATGAATTGTTTAGATTTTGGATTGGCATTTCTAACTCTAAAAGTACACAACCTTCATGCTGGAAGGTTGTCTATTTAAGTAAAGTGCCAAGTTAAGTACGTATAACAAAAGAATGCATTAGTGTTTAGTGAAGATTTGCCCATCCTGGGATTCCTCATTGACGTTGTAAGTTGAAAAGGCTGAGTTTTAATCGGAGTATAGAACGCTGATGTTTTTATACTCTGTTACATAGTGTTTGTCATATAGGAAATTCCGGAGTCGATGACAAAGGAGGAAGAATAGTTTTTCCGATATAATGATGGAGTTCTATGAAAGCAAAGAGGAGGAACCTCAGTACGAATTTTATGAGAGATCAAACTGTGATAATATTCTTAAGGATGGGTCAATGCAATTGGTAAGTAATTTTTACGTTAATGGTTTACAGTATTGTGAAAAGTGGGGAGTTCTGTTACCTTGGCTTTGATGATCTTAACGTGTTTCAATCATCTTCACAGGCTGGCCTTGTTCAAGAATGTGTGGAAGTGTATGCGTTTTTAAAATCAACGGGGTCGAGATCAGGTTGTAGTGACGGGACTGTAAACCGAAAGCGGAAATTGAATCAGAATAAGTAAATATTGCAGAAACAATATACATTTTCCGGAGATAATTCATGTCAATTTTAATATTTTCCATGATGTTTTCATTTCATTTTTAGGTTAGCTCTCGCTCTGAAGGAGGAACTGATTGATTTTACTACATCTGTGATTCATTTGAAGATACTGTTAAGGAAATGGGAGGACCTGATGATGAGAGCTGTAGAGAGAGAATACACATTTCAAATCAAAGTTTTATCGCTGTCGGTTTTACTTCTCAAATTTATTTCTGAAGCTCGCAGGGGTTTTTTCAAAGAAATTAGCAATGCAGCTGAACTCAAGAAGTCCCCGAATTTGAATGAAAAAGTAAATGTGCAAGTTCGTTTCATCACGGCGAATCATTTGGAGCTGATGACCCAACTATTTTGTTGCTGCATGAATAAATCTAGAGTGTAAGTTTTACTCGAGTGCGTTTTTTTTGGTGACGGAATTCTAACTAAAAACGGAATTTCTCTTTACATTTTCAGTGAATCAAATAGTCGCGATGTGCCTTTATTGTTGAACGTTTTTTTGGATTCTTTTGATTTGATCATTCGTGGAGTCGCCCAGAATAATATTATTAGTGTTCATACACTGCGAGATTGGCTGTTCCTTATAACACTTCCGTGGATAAGGAAATTTGGTGACGTTCTTCCATCGTGTCATTGCCTTGCTGGATTAAATTATCTGTGCAGTATTAACTTAACCTTTGGTAATTATTTATATTCATTGGAAAAAAGAAGTAGCACAGAATAGCTTACGAAAATCATCTAATACTTCGTTCGTTTATTTCGGTTTTTTAGACTCCACAATAAAACAAAGATGCGTAGCTCTCCTTCGTTTTGAGGGGTTTTATCCTTTTCGAACCATCATTCGACTGATTTTACGCGATAGTATTATTAACGAAGCCCCCGATGAGGTGTCAGTTGGTGTGCTTGAACTCATGAGTGGTTTCTGGTGGCCTCTGAGTATATTAAGTAAAGATAGTTAACGTTACAAAAATTTCAAAAATATTTTATTCTATTTTAAAATGTTGCTCAAAAAATTAATAGCTGTTTTCATTAATTGTTTCACCATCAATTCAGGTTGGAAACAACTTTTGAGTTACTACATTTATCTTTCATCACAAACGAGTTCATTGCGGTCTAATGAGGATTTCGCCATAATGATTACTGAGGCAGTTGTCCGACTACCTTGCGCTTACGCTTGCAAGAAGTTTAATTCCTCTGGCTTTTTGCGAAATTTCGCGTTGCCCGACGGATGTATCATCTGTAAAACCGTATTGAAGTGTAGGATTGGCAAAATTCCAAGCTTACAGCCATCAAAAAAATTGAAGTTCAAACGTACGCATGAAGAAGTTCTCCTTAGTATCCTGATGAAGATTCTGGATGTTAGGAGTTCTCGGGTAAGCTAGATTTACGATTAAGAAATGAGCGGCGACCCTTATAAATTATTCAAATTGTCGAACGAGCTGAAGTTTTTATTAAAGTATTTAAATTTTGATGTTATTGGGTTTTTAGGTTCACTTAAGAGTAATAAATGTTTTGCATGCCTTAAGAAAGCATGGAAATCTTACATTGCTGCATTTGACTGCAATATTTTGGAAAATATTTTCTTCTACAAATTCAGCTGTCCGAGCAAAATTAGTGGATTTATACGGTTATTGCACTAGACAAAATAAGCGAGCTATTATCCAGATCTCAAGGAAGTTACTAGGCAATTCCAGGTCTGACAATGGGGAAAGTATTTTGAGGAAAAAGTCCAAAAAACGAGCCAAGAAGGGTAAAAATGAAGTATATTCAGCTGTATTTCTTAATGTTAGTTTTATGACGGAATTAGGAGTAAATTTCAATGTTGTTTAAGGAAGTAAAAGTGGCGAGGTAAAAAAGACAGGTACAAGTGCGGAAGAAACATCTCCGTGCATAAAACGGGGACCAAAAAGATCATCCCATGAAAAGCCCGCAAAAACTTCCTCTACAAATGCGTCGTCTAGGTCTTCGGTAAGTACTATTTATAACTTATTTATGCCTTGGGATTAAAGTGAGTATTTAGCCAGATTTTATGTGAATTGAAGGTGAGGAGGTCCAAACATTCTCAAAGCTCTGGAACATCCGCTACTACCCTGTATCCTTTCTTATCACAGAAAGACATTTTCACTGAAAGTAAAGCCGCGTTATTGACTAAACCACCTCCGGGTCGATTTGAAACGTCCATAATTTTGTATAGCAATTTTCTGTACAATTTCTACTTGAATTCTGGAAAGTGTTCTATTGATGAGTGTAACTGGTTCAATTTGGTCGATTTCCATAAATTTTTCATGAATTGGGCAAGGTAATGTCAGTTTATTTGTTCAGACATTTATTATCCTTCGAAGTTCAAATATGGCGATATTTTCATAACGTTTCGTGTTTATTTTATTGTAGACATGCGGATGGCGATGTTTGGGTGCCCGAAATTTTTAAGATTTGTCTTCACATGCTAGCGAATTTGAACATAGTTAACGTGATAATTCTCTGCCAGAGAATCTTTGCATGTGTAGCTTTTAGAGCAAATTGTCGTCCGTGGGAACTTTGCGGGAGGTACAAGGAAATTTTCGCTAATGTGAGTTGAATAACATTGTATATATTTTGTTACTTGTTATTTAAAATCTCATACTTAAATTTGGTAATTTGTAAGCTTCAACAACTTCAACAACTGAAACAACTTTACCTGTTGAGCCTTAAAAATATTTCAGGAAATGAAAGTTGTCTGTATCGATTCCTTTTTTCCCGAAAGTGGTCGACTTAAGGATAAACATGTGATAAAGCAGTGTACCGATTATTTCCTACGAGTCAGTATTGCATTAGATGTGAGCCGCAAAGTCATGATGAATACTTTTCTAAGACTACTTGTGAAACATTGTGTTGTAAATATGTTCGAAGACCAACAAGTTCACACTTTAGTTGCCGCAATTAGCAAATTCGCAGGAAAGACTTTGGAGGAGTTCCTTGAAGAGGAGTTTGCATATTACTACCCCAATGCATTGCTGTATTGCGGTCCGGATCAGACAGCATCACTTTCGCAGAGTTTACGGAATACATACAAGTTTGATCCCGCTAAAGTTGTTAAACTAAATTCCCAAGTAACCAGATGCATTATTACATAATTTTCTTTGCTTTTATCAAAATACATGTGTACGGTGTAACTGTAACTATTAAGTTTGAATATTTTTTTCTAGTTTCTACACATTGAAATGATTTCACATATATTCGAAAAAAGGGACAGCGTTATTAGCAGCTACACATATCTATTGGACTGGGATGATGAACAGAGAAGTGCAGCGTCGAAGAGGATGTTGCACCGCTCCATTGTAATCAAATAATTTTCATACATAAATAACTGATAATAATCTGCAGTAAAGACTTTCCTTTGGGTAGCTTCTTTTATCTAAACTGTTTTGATTAATTACAGGGAGATGCGTTGGAGAAATTATATATTGGCATTTTTCTCTACTTTGACGCGAAATTCAGATCAAAGTCTGAATCTATGATATCCAAACGAAGGTATTTAGGATGTTTTGCAATGTTGATTAACCTGCTTGGAAAAAAGCGAGTGACAACCTCCAAATTTAAGGTATCATACGTCTCAATTTGTTATTGTGGACACTAATTTAGTAATATAGGTTCACTCGGGCATCATTTCAATATTTCATTTGATTGAATTATATTTTTTAGCTTTATTCTATGCTGAATTCAATTCGAACTATGGGCCCTGACTATCATGATTTGCTTTACCAAGCTTGGAAACAATTTATTGTTAAGTAAGTGTTCGATCAAATGGTGAAAATAATGTTTCGTGTGAGACAGCGAGAGATATTTAGATTGATTTAACATAATTCTGTGTTTCAGCTTAGAAGAAAGTTCCTTGCGTTCCATGATTGGGCAAATAGCTGCCAGTATACTATTTTTGAGGAAAAGTTGTACATCTGAGGTTGACGCTATTTTGAAACAAGTTGTTGTTAATCATGCTCCAGTACTTCAAAACAACATTAGATCCGTGCACTTTTTACTTGATCATAGTGGAGATCCTGATATTCGAGAAAAGTTGAAAAATGTTTTCTTAGAGATTAGGTAAAAGTAATGTTAACACTAACACTATAAGTGGCTTTGATAAACAAAATATGAAATTCAGAGCAAAGAACTAAATTCTGTAAACTGCGTTATGAACATAGTCCCCTTGAATATTTTTACCAACTTGTGGAGGAAGTGGGAAGTGCGAACTCCCACGTTCGTTACCGAGCTGTCCAGAGCATAAAACGGTTTCTTGAGAAGCAGATAGATCATATAACTGATCTTAAATTTGACGAGCATCTATTTACTAGCAGCACTACCCAAGTATGTTGGATTTTATTTCAATTTAATGCAAGGTTGAGCCAAGAAAAAGCTTTATTGGATTGAGTGTGAAGGTTTTACTTTTAAATTTGTGTTGCAATTTTGTCTTCCTGTCTTACAGCTGTTGAAAAATTTACTCCAGGCTAGTAAGGAAGCAAAAACTGAAAAAATGAAAATTCTATGTGCAAACTGCATTGGATTGATTGGAGCGTTAGATCCCAGACGTTTTGATTTAAAGGTGCAGCTAACGGATAATTCTCGTTTGGGTCTATCTGTCTTCACTGTGGGAGAAGTTGATTTTGTTATTTACTTCATTGGTGAACTGACAAAAGTTTTGCGAAGTTCAGTGGACACTCGCCATTTCGACGCTTGTGCTTTGTGCATTCAAGAAGTTATAAAGATGTACGACATAACTCAGTCAGGGTCAGATTCAATTTGGTCACGCTTATCATCAAAATCACAAGATTTGCTTGTCCCGCTATTTAATTCAAAGTATTCAAAGTCGGAAAGCACTGGAAAACCAGTGTTGCCACGACCTATTTACGTGTCAAATTTTGGTTCTAATTTGCAACAATGGATGTACTTCTGGAGCATGCAAATGATTTCTGTTGTTGAAAGTGGTGGAATACAAAGTTTCTTCAATACCGCCTTGACTATTGTAGAAAAAAGCGACAGGATCGGGCTAGTGTTACTCCCTTATATTGCTTGTAAGTATAAAAACAAATGCTAATGGGCGGTTACAATTCAGATCTTGATGTACAGAATCAAAAGTAATTCATTTGTCAATTCGCAGCGTACTCAATTATGGAGGGAAAACAAGAGGGTTTGGAAATTTTTTTGCAAGAAATTGATGCAGTCCTTAGCCAGTGGTGAGTCCGTGATTTAATTTTCTGCAGGAGTGAAACGAAGCCCTTAAACTGTGTTTTTCAGATTTTCAGTAATATGTTCGGAAAATATTTTGCAGGGTCTTGAATGAAAAAGTTTACGTAGAATGTATCGCTTCGCCGGGTAAATCAAATGCTGCGACGCATCTCAGTAGTGAAGATGCAGACAATAAAAGAAATTCTTATCAAACACAAAATGAACTGAAGATGGATTCGGAAGATCCAGAATTTAAAAATACATTTTGTTACGCTGCTGCACAAACTGTTTTTAAAATTCTTGATCATCTAACAAGATTAGTAAGGAATCCTAAGTTGCCCCAAAAACGATTTGATCCTATGTTGGCTTCACAAAGTCAAATTGCAGAGAAGAACTCAGCCTCAAGAAACCACACAATGGAAGCTGCCCTGCCTATTGCTAAGGCTCAAAGTTTACTTCGCTATGTAAGGCGAACTTGATTCAATAATTCGGTCTTACGTTTTTCAAAAATCTAATTACTTAATGATTTTCAGGATGCTTTATCAAAAGCTGCATTCGCGTGCAGGAATTTTGCAAGAGCACTGATGTACATGGAACAGCATTTAAATAACAAGGAGGAAGACCTCGACCATTGTTTCGGAAATTTGCAGGTACTCGTAACTTTTAAATGCGATCTAACCTTAATTAAGAGATACAAACTAAACGAACTGCTAATGATGATTATTTCGGTAAATTGTATGTATAGAGAATTTACGTCGCACTGTTTGACGAAGATTCTGTAAAAGGTTTGGAAAGCAGAAGGAAAAAAGAGATAACCGTAATGGAAGAAGCACTAAATAAATTAGCACAAGGAAGGCTAGAGGTGAGCGTTTAGAATTTTGTAGTGTTTATTTAATCGGGCTTAGGATGTTTAGAAACATTTTTTCCAACAGAAGAAAGTTTAACAGAAGGAATCGTATCATTTGAATGATTTTTCAGCCATGTGTGCCGCTGTTTGAAACTATCGTTGGGCAAAACCCATGCGACTTGTTAGGTCATCAACAGCTTGTACATGCTTACCTTGGACTCAGTCAGTTTGATGTGGGCGACCTATTGATTGCTGGTTGCTGCTCCAGAAAGTACTTATTCAGATATTTAACGTTTAAGCTCTCAGACAATTATTGGAAATTATTTATATTCATGAACTTAGAATGAATGTATCTTTGTTTGCCTAGTGCTGAGTGGAAACGAAGTTTCGATGAAGCTTCGCTGGAAATAAGTTTTTACAAAAATAATGCCGACGAACTTGAAACAAGAATTCAGGAATTAAGTTCCGAAAAATTATCATCATGGGGTCTCCACGTTAGCAAAGCATTGCTTCACTTCCAAAGCAGCGATATGGACAATTGCAAAAAGGCTATACAAGAGGCTAGTGTAAGCTTAATGCGTGATATTGATTCCGGAGCAGCATGGCTTGATATGGGTTTCTACTTCCGGCATTACCAGGATTTTATTCGGTATATAGTGTTTCACTCCAGGTCGGTCGTAATCTTAAAAATTATGACACAAATTTTGCTGTGTCAACACAAGTTTACAGCACGTTGGGTTCCTCATAGGAGTCGGTGATTTTGAATGGTTCATTTTTTTAAAGTACACAAGTTTACTACAAAGTACAAAGCGTGATATTTTGTCTGCCTCTTGTGTCAACATTTGAAGTTGATACGTCCCTTTCAACTCCCCAATATCAGCCGAATGTTGGCATTTATGTCATCTCATTACTGTCACAAAGACCAATGTCGGAACTTTTTTAAGAATTATGGCTGCCGTGGAGGGATTTTTTCCAAAAAACTTATTTAGACTTAATTTCTGGCATTTCAAGATTATACTTTATTTCAAGATTGCAGTTATTGACTGAGTTGGAGGAGATAACCACCTTGGTTACACGAAGGAGTTGTCTTTCCCCAGAAAAGTTGAAGCAGAGTTTTGAACTTATAACAAGCAGTTGGGATAGAAGAATAAAATGTGCTTACAAATCTACCGAAGTTCTGAGGCCTATAATAACGTTTCGCAAAGTAAAACTTCTTTCGTAAATAATTTTTATGTCATTACTGTGAGCATTGAAAAAATAAAACTAATTTGTATTTTCAGTCGCTTCTGCAAATGACCAAACCGGATTTTTTGGGAGATTCGAGATCGGGAATACTGAGTGCTCTAAACGTAAGCATTAGAGACTGCTTCGTAAAGCTGGCGAAACTTGAAACAGGGTAGGTTACAGTTATGTGTACCGTACGCATTTAAAAATGCGTGTTGTAAGATGAAGTGTGTAGTTGTATTGCCAGTTAACATTTAAGAGTAGTTCTCGTCAAATAGGTTTGGTTGGTCGTTATATTTCTTGAATAGAATGATATCCATCAGTTATAACCAAAGTGAAGTGAACAAATCTTTTAATTTCAGACTTGGAAACTTTGAGCGGGCAAATCAGCTCTTTTTGGAACTGAAACTGAAGACTTCTTTTAGCGTGTTCTACGACGAGGCCAAGATGTTATTTGAAGCTGGAAAGTATGAGCAATGTTTGAAGGTTCTCGAGGTGGGACTGAAACGAATAAATAATGGCACAATTAGTGCATATAAGAAATCATCAAATTCACTAAAGATGAATGAGGATCAGATACGTTTCGCCAAAGCATGCCTTCTCTATGCTAAACAAATGGATGATCAGCGAAAAGTTGATTTGCAAGCGAATATCGCCAACTATAAGTATGCTATTGATGTAAACAAAAGGAACGAAAAAAACTATTTTTACATGGCATGTTACTATGATCGTCTGTTTAGTCAAGCCGAACATGAGAATCGACAGAGGTTTTGATTTACTTATATCGATAGTATCTGTAACTAAAATTATTGTTGATGTGGTTCTGTCAAAGGCTAAATTATGTACTTTTTTTTATACATTTCTAGCGATCTCCATTTAGCCACTGTTCAATACTACGGAGCTTCGTTGGCACATGGTTGCAAATACATCTACCAAAGTTTGCCTAGGCTGCTGCAGTTTTGGTTTGACTACTCATCTCAAAACCCTAACTCATCAAGCAGCTCCAAAAAAAAATCTCCAGTTTCTCCAGAAACTGTTCAGCAACTGACAGATGCTATAAGTAATTCAAATATTTAATTCGCATATTCATTCGCTCTTTAAACGATCCGGTCCTCTTCCTCGAAGTTTAGTAGTGGAACTGAAATTATCTCTATTGAATACTCAGGTAATCTGTTGGAAACTGCCCCTACTTATATTTTCATAGTTGCGTTTTCGCAACTTGTATCAAGGTTGGCGCATACCAACAACGTTGTGTATGATCAACTAAAAAACCTTCTTGCACACATGATCGCTATTCACCCGGATCAAGTTTTGTGGATGTTCATCAGTGTCCTCAAAGTAAGGAATTGTATAGTAGATGGCTACAAATAGTCGTTCTAATGGCGTGTAGTAATTTCCAATTTTTTGTTTTCAAGTCATCATATCCGAAACGGGTGGCGAGATGCAACGAGATTTTGAAGTTAGCGGAAGAGCAATCGCCTAAACTGAAGTGTGTTATTCGTAATTATAAAATTTTGGCCGACAAACTAATAACCTTCACAATGAAGAAACCAGACCAGGCGAGATATGTGAGTACAAAAATTGTCTTTCATTCGATTGAGAAACTGTGTTAATTGTTGCGAGACTGAAGAATCTTACGTTCCAATTAAATATATTCAATTTTCATTAATTTGGCAGTCCAAAATAAGCGAAATTCTACCGCAGTTGGCTCAGCTTATTAAATCGCAAGACTTTTCACGTGTTTTGGTTCCTTTTCGAGTTTTTATGCAGCCCACATTACCTAGAGGGGGGAAGTATGTCCAACCTCATAATCCATTTCCATCGTAAGTAGTTGAATACTTAAGCCAATGTAATGGTGGTATGCATGAACTAATATTTAATTAATTTTATTATTAATTAATTAATTTGTGGATTTTTCTTAGTCAACTTGTCTACATCGCAGATATTTTGGAACCAGTTCTAGTAATGCAATCCCTACAAAAACCTAAACGAATAACTCTAAAAGGAAACAATGGGAAATCTTACGCTATGATGTGTAAACCTAGCGATGATTTAAGGAAGGATGCCAAGGTCATGGAAATAAACAATATGGTACACTGGTACATGAGTGGAGACAAAGATTGTCGTAAAAGAAATCTTATCGTGAGGACATACGCGGTGACCCCACTAAATGATACTTGTGGTATCATGGAATGGATTCCCAACCTACATGGTTATCGACCTCTAATAACGTCGTTATATAAAGAAGGTTTTGTGAGTTCGATGAAGAGTATCAGGCATCACGTTTGTGGTAAAAATACATAATGTATTGTTAAACAAGCCTGAATTCGATACTGATGATTATGAACGTTTGTACGTCGTATGTACGTTTTTACTATAAATTTCAGATCGAAAGGATACCATCGCGAAGAAGCGTCAAGTATTTAAAGATGTTTTTGTCGCCAATCATCCTGCTGTTATGCACTATTGGTTTCTAAAATCTTTTCAAGACCCCCAGTCTTGGTGAGAATTACGTTTAAAAAATTACCAAATACTGTAGTGGTACACAAAACACGTTAGTATGTGTTTATTGATACGTATGCCCAATAAATTATTCTTTAATTTGGGATTACATTTTCTAGGTACATGGCTCGCACGTCATTCGTTAAGACTGCAGCGGTGATGTCAATTATAGGCTTTCTAATGGGTTTAGGTGATCGACATGGTGAAAACATCCTATTGGATTCTAGTAATGGGGACGTCGTACACGTGGACTTCAATTGTTTGTTTAATAAGGTAGGTTGGTTATTTCTATTCAGTAAGTAAAATCTGGAGTTTATTCCCTATTGTAATAAGAATAATTTTATAGGGGGAAACTTTTGATTGGCCCGAAAGAGTCCCATTTCGCTTGACAAGGAACATGGTCAATGGAATGGGCCCACTTGGTTATGAAGGAATGTTCCGCTGTTGTTGCGAAATTGTAATGCGGCTGCTTCGAAACCACTCGTCCGTGTTCCTATCTATAATTCGTCCTTTCGTTTTCGATCCTCTATTAGAGTGGGAGTCTCATATTAACCCTTCAGCCAAAACTAACCAAGTCGGTAAGTTGTCTATGCTAATATGTATTTGGAGATTTTGTTTTTTTTAAATGAAGGTTTTGTATTGAATATAACTTTAAAATTGGTTTTAAA
Organism: Spatulosminthurus flaviceps; assembly: GCA_034693705.1. Taxonomy (NCBI): domain Eukaryota; kingdom Metazoa; phylum Arthropoda; class Collembola; order Symphypleona; family Sminthuridae; genus Spatulosminthurus; species Spatulosminthurus flaviceps. The sequence goes on along the minus strand of JAQFXU010000258.1, from coordinate 12,805 downwards.
CTATGTTTAACAGGTGAAGTCAACAACCAAAAAGCTGTTGAGCACTTAAATAATATCCGTGATCGGTTGTTAGGTATTTCTAGAAACATGACGAAGGAGCGTAACGTAGCGTTAAGTGTGGAGGCGCACGTCAATTACTTGATCAAGGAGGCTACAAAATTAGACAACCTGTGTCAAATGTATGTTGGTTGGGCGGCTTATATGTGACGTTCCTGTGAGATCAGAGTCGCTACAATGATATATTTATTCCAAAATTTAGCCTTGTTGGATGATTGGATGCGGAAGAGGAAGTTTTTTGACGAAGTATTTGTCCGCACTGTGATATTTTTCATTTCATTACCCTATTTTTCATTTATTTAACTGTGGAAGACACAGAAAAGAACAACTCCGTCAGAATGTCGCATTAAAAACGTTCATTAATAACCAACGTAGCAAGTTTATTTTCTCCTCAATAAAGGAACTTGCATTCTTTCATGAGCGTGAATATTGTTGTTGCTGCTATTAGTTATCTTACTACCCTGGCCTGGGGCTATCCGACTGGCTTTTGTGCTACTACATAAGATCACACATTTAAATAACACTAAAATAAAGAATACACGATTAATGAACTGATTTCAAGCAGTTTCATGCAACTGAACGGCCATTCCTGCAGCAAATTGTTTTCCTATTTTAGTCCTTCGAAATAAAATTCTTTACTGTTATCGACGTTATAAGCTTGTACAAGTTAAATTTATAAGAAAGATAATTCATGTATAAAATTTATCACAAAAACATTACCAGTACTTAAAACTGATCCTACAGAATAAACACATACACTTTACTCCTATACACTAGTTAACAGAATGTATACACCCGAAGCCTTTAAACGACTCACTTGCACTCAGGTTATAATACATATAACAAAAAAAATGAACTTAGGTGGTTTAAATTTACATATTTTTGTAATTCATTTAAGTCGTAGTATTCAAATAGTATCATGTAACTCAAACGACAACACTAGAGGCAATTCCATTCAACACCCCTTGTGCAAAAACACTAAATTAATTACTTAGTAAACATAAAACTGTACATCAGTAAGACTTCTTAGACGATTCTTCTCTCCCGTTCAATCATCTTGTGAAGTTGGTAACCAAAAAGCCTGAAAATAAAATCGTAGTGATCAATAACATTAACAATACATCAATCAGTATGTGGTTCAACATATATCTATACTCACTTACCATGTTCGTACATGCCGAAGCCATCATCATATATTTGGGATTGAACTGTACACATTGGACTGGTCCAGGATGCTCACCATTAAGCGCGCAAACCTGAGTTAACCAAATGTGATAATCATAAAATCCAGAACAGCTCAAAACATAGGTATTTTCTTCAATATCTTATGATGAAAAAGCATTTAAACAATTGCTACCTTGTAACCAGTTTCCGCATTCCAAACATGAATTAACCCATCCGAAGACCCCGAAAAAACGAACTGAGAATCAGGACTGAACGAAGCTTCCAAATGGACGTTTTTATTATTCAGATGACCCTACATGAAATTAAAATTATCACACTTACGATAATATTCATAAGCATTTTAATATAACTAATCATTTTTACACTGCATGTAAAACACACATGCTTATTTAGAGAAGCTCTAAAAAGTGGCACTCAAAATTTCGGCAAAACAGCTTACCGCAAATGTCTGCAGCGGTGATCCATGAAAGGCATCCACGAGGCGAATTGTTGATCCATAACTGCAAATCATTATGGTTCGACCATCGGGGCTGAACTTGAGCGATGCCCACTCGTTGTCTTTTTCATTATTGAAACGAAAGGTTATGAAAGGGCCCTTTACATCAAAATAAAAATAGTCACTAATTACGTCATTCCCATATGCCTCAAGATCAATTTTATTACTATTTTAAAATGGCAGCCACCTTATCGAATGAACGCAGGTCATATAGTTTCACACTATCGTTGTTAACTCCCACAGCGAAAATTAGACCTTCAGGATCAAAGGATGCGACTGGCTTTCCCAGGACATGCATAAGTCCTTGGCAATTAGGTGAACGAAGATCCCATAAGCGAAGGGTTTTGTCTAATGAGCCAGACAAAAAGGAATCATCCGTGGGTGACATACAGAGGGTTGTAACTCTACAATTACAAAATCATTCCGGTTGTTTGAGCCCCGTCACCAAATTTCTTTCGAAAATCTCACGGTAATAATACAATATTTTAAGATCTCCCTAAAGACAAAATAATTAGCACAGCAACTCACTTTTTAATATGACCGGGGAAGTACCGCAAGTATTTGTTGTCATGAAGGGATAAATATCTGATAGTATCTGTCCACAAAAAACAAAACATAACCACAATTAATCTACCTAAACATTCCTTCCTAGTAATTCCACAACACAGAAACTATTTAAGGACAAACGCACGAACATGAAATAAAATAAATACCATCAATTTTCGTAGAGCTGTGAATGGCAGTATTTTTCGCATGTGTGAAATGTATCAGATCTACTCCATATTTCTTACTATTCAGGGTTCGCTTCGACCTATTCAATTAATGAAAAAATAAAACCATTACAACAAACCCCAACATCAACACCCAACCCACACAAAAATTTCCATTAATAAATTCCACTCCAGGCACACTTCAGTATCACTTACGTTCCCTTCTCACAATCATAGATGACAATTTGGTCATCTTCGGCCGACGAAATTAGGAAATCCCCCGAAGGAGAGAAGTCCATGTTATTAATTCGATCCGTATTTTCACGGAATATCTTAGCCACTTTAAAACTCCTAACGACCGAGTCGACGAGCTTCATCCCCCGCTCCTCCTTATTCCTCTCATCCATGTGGAGATCATTCGAGTGTGACATTTTTATTCCTTTTTAATTTTGTCCTTGTACTTTTTAAAATCCCACACTACAAAAACCAAAAACAGCACAATTTTTTATTAACACAACTCACAGTTCCCATTTAATATACCGCCCTTTCCTCCGAAAAACACAGCCCTTCAAATTCCAAGCCTAAAAATGCATCCAACACATTTCCATGTAGTAAATATATTAATATAGCATTACACTCCTATCGAAATTAAGTCACAAATTTCAACCTATATCCAACCATGATCTATATTACTATATAACATGCATTCACTTCAACTGTTCTAAAGTCAATGCAATGCAAATAATGCAATTATTCTATTCAATTTATTTGACTGTACAGCTTCATTTAATTTTACGCACACTTTTTTCCCCAAACTATCTCCCTTGCTAATCCAATGATGCCTCTACTATATCTACCAACACTTCTTACCTATAAACACATAACCTCTAATTAATTTCAAAACTTCCTCAATCACTCGAAAAAAATTAAAAACTCACCAAAAAACTGATATATCCTATAAGACGACTTTTTCTTTATACTCCCATGCTCATCATGATATGATGTCGAGCAGCGGAGCGGATAGCGCGGAGACCACAGAGATTTTTAAATACACAGCAATAGTGTGTACACACACATACACTCGACGTTCAGTTCAGTTTGCCTTTTTACTAAAAACTCTATATACTCTCCGTAAGATCGATACACATGCAATCCGCTCATATGACCGATCCGCATCCATTTAGAAATTGGATGCCGCCTTTCTGTATACGTACATACACATATTAAGTCACGGTTTAAGACTTAAGAACACACACACACACACAGCCTCAGCCTTGTCTTTCATCTATATACTTTTCACACGCACTCATATACACAGACAATATATACTTACAGACTATAATAAGTAAAAAGCAAACTTTATTCACTACATGCACTATGCACCCACAGCATCCGCATCCGCACTATTAATCCGCAGCTCATTTCACACTATATTACGTTTACATTCATACCCTCTTTTATACAGCTTAAAACGTAATGGCAGCATTTAACCACCCCGTTAAGCATTTTTTGGGCTTGCAGTTTATTAAATTGAAGCCAAAATAAGCTTGAAGTCCTCGCAATAAATGGAAAGGAAACATGTAGACATATATGTATATACATAGGAAGGTACGAACACGAACTCACCACGTCATATCATCAAGTTAAAACGGGACATTTTTGAAACAACGGTTTGGTTTACTACCGTATATGTACACGTGTTATATCAAGTCCATGTACTTATACTTACATTGTACTTTATGTGTATAGGCCCCGCAGGGAATAAAATGACTAAAAAAGCTTTTTCTGACATTAAAATACTTTACACAAGATGGCGGCCTAATCGGGCTTGGTCACAACGACAACTGCATTAGCAAAAGCCGAGTGAGTACATATATAATAATTATGGTCAAAACAAAGAAACTATAAATCACTTCGATAAATTAATGACCCAGCATTTCCAGGCTTGTTCTTGATATAGTAAATATATTTGTAGACGTGGAATTTGGAATATGCCGTAGTTTGATACGAATTTGATTATAGAGCTACAAGTATATTTATTTATTGTTAAGAATAAATTAAGAAAGCGTTTGTGCAATGCGTTGAGACCGAAAATTGATCACTATTCTATATGCATGATACGGAACATACGAGGTGTGCTTGTGCTACACGTATTAAACGTCTCTGTTTATGATAGTTTTAAGAAACGTAACCTAAGGTAGTTGCGGCATGGTTATTGTTATAGCGAATTTTATTTCACACAAACTTTGACAGCAATAATTGAAAATGAGGTAGATCTCCAACTGAATGATCGAATTTTTGAACAGTTCCTTCTCCCCCGTTGGGAGCATAGGACAACATCATGAGAATGCAAGGATGTTCGTTGACCCTTTTTTTAATAGCTATTGCTGCATAGATCATACCTTCTATCCATATTTTAAGAATGTTAAAAGGTTTCACTTACCTGGAGCGGGCTTTCACTGAGCTGAGATACGCGATATTGCAATGACTGTGGAAGTATAGCAGGTCTTGGAAGTGGTCAGATGGATGGTTATTTACCTGGCAGTTCGACGGGAGAGGATTATTACAGACTGAAATTGAGAGCAGGGTATAGATTTTACTATAACAATAAAGACGAATAAACCTGGCTAAACTTCGATTCGAAGTACTTAAATAGTTCTTAAGTATACAGTGCACACACTAATAGTTATGGTGTGGATTAGAATTAGAAAAGATGCATCTTTCCTGCACGGACGACGGACTGGACAACTGATGTAGATGTCCTTCCAAATAGGCGATTCGAAGTTTAAATTCAAATTGCGTATTGCCGATTTAGACGGGGAACAAAAGAATTGTTATGAAGTGACTTACCCACCCTAGGTAAGTAATTTGATGTAAAAATAGGTAATATACTGAATGCTGAAATAGATCGTTTTAAATTGAGAGCTTGCGAATTAATTTATGTACAGAGTCATTCCGTTTCGTGTTTTCGATAGGTACGTGTAATAAGGTTCATATATGTGGGATAGAGTGTGGTGGGTCTGAATGATGCGCAATATGTAACTTATGCAAATGCAACATTATGAACAAGATTATGCTGGCGGGGTGGGAGCATATGACTGAATGGGTTTAAGTGGGCTATATGTACGCTTATTGTTTTGGTTCACAATGGGAGTACTTCGGCCGACCGGCCGACTCAATTAGGTCTATTTACCCAAGTATCAAATGGCAACATCGTGTTCGTTCTTTGTTTCCAGCAATAAATAAATGATCGTTGCAAACGGATGGGAGTGTGAAAACATGATGCGATGCAAGGACTTCAAATTACGTGGACTTTAATAATGAAATTGTGAACACAGAAATAGTAATCAATAATAAAAAGTAACACGTAATGATACTTACATAATGCGTATTATGACATGATTTTCATGCGTATACAATCAACTTCGTTGATTACGTGCTCTAGAAAGGAATGCCAATAATGTGTGTCAACAATATGAGAATATATATAATGGTAATAATTATATAATTGGCAAATATTGTTCGGTCTGGTTAAAACTGACTCACCGCTGAGGGTCACTGTCTCATATAAAGCCTCCTGCATAAGGTATTTAGGTGAAAGAAGGGTGTGTAGGAAACTTAGGTGTAGAAAATCGATGGTTAAATACGATGTAAATAAGTCGTACTGGATAACCATAGAAAATTTTATTTCTCGTAAAGAGTGTTTTTGTGATGTTGTTGAGATGTAGCAATTGTTTTGGTTATTTATGATCGACGTCAGTTGAAGCTGAAGAAATTGTGAAAATAATTTAAGCCTCCTCTAATAGCGAGTTTTCAGCAGCTTCATAAGCGGGTGGTGCTGGTACTTGGGCTTCAACTTCTCCGGCTTCGAAGTCTGTCTCAGTATCTACTGTTGCATCTTGGTACTGTTGGTATTCTGAGATCAGGTCGTTCATGTTCGATTCGGCCTCTGTGAATTCCATTTCGTCCATACCTTCTCCAGTGTACCAATGCAAGAACGCTTTTCGTCGGAACATGACACTGAACTGTTCGGACATCCTACGGAATAGCTCCTGCAAAGCGGTAGTGTTCCCAATAAATGTTGCAGACATTTTTAGACCTTTGGGAGCAATGTCACATACTGCAGTTTTCACGTTGTTTGGAATCCATTCAACGAAAAATGCTGAATTTTTATTCTGAATGGCACACATCTGCTCATCGACTTCCTTCATAGAAACCTTACCACGGAAGACAGCCGCTACAGTTAAGTAGCGACCATGTTTAGGATCGCAAGCAGCCATCATATTTTTTGAATCAAATATTTGCTGAGTTAATTCCGGGACGGTAATAGCATCGAATTTTTTCTGGTTGGAAGATGAAAGTGGGGCGAAACCCGGCATGAAAAAGTGTAGCCTTGGGAAGGGGACCATGTTGACTGCTAGTTTCCGAAGGTCGGCATTTAATTGCCCCGGGAACCGAAGACAAGTTGTTACCCCTGACATAGTTAATGAAATGAGATGATTTAAGTCTCCGTAGGATGGTGAGGGAAGTTTCAGTGTCCTGAAGCAAATGTCATATAAGGCTTCATTGTCAATGCAGTAAACTTCATCCGAATTTTCAAGGAGTTGATGGACAGACAAGGTGGCGTTGTATGGTTCTACTACCGTGTCTGATACCTGTACAATCAATCTTAATCCTAATTATAGCTCACACAAAATTATTAACTCACTGAATGAAATAATTGCAAATTGAGTAATTTTTGCTTCATTTTAATTTTCTGGGATACCTTGGGCGAGGGAACTATGCTGAAGGTATTCATAATCCTGTCCGGGAATTCTTCTCGGGCCTTACTAATCAATAATGTCCCTAAACCGGAGCCAGTGCCTCCACCTAGAGAATGGCAGAGTTGAAAACCCTGGAGGCAATCACATGCTTCGCCCTCCTTACGGATTACATCCATTATGTTGTCGACGAGTTCAGCTCCCTCAGTGTAATGACCTTTAGCCCAATTATTACCCGCTCCGCTTTGACCGTACACAAAATTATCCGGCCTGAACAGGTTCGCTAAATTTCCAGATTTAACTGACTCCATGGTACCAGGTTCTAGGTCTACAAGAACAGCCCGAGGAACATACTTGCCACCTATAGAAATAAGTTTCGTTTTTTATACAATTAAAGAAAGTAAATGGAGTTTCGAAGGCATTTTCATGTACCAGCTCCTTCTGTGTAGTATACATTGGCGCGTTCTAGCTGAAGGTCATTATCGCCAATGTACGATCCATTTGGGTCTATTCCATGTTCTTGGGAAATAGTCTCCCAGAACTGCAAATAAACTAATCTGTCATCCTTTTGTATCCTCAACAATGTCAGATATAATTTACATGTAAAAGTGCAGTAAACGAGTAAAATGTTTTCATGTACTCACGTGGCTTCCCACTTGGTTTCCACATTGACCAGCTTGAATATGAATCTAGATTGAATCATGCATAATATCATGAAAGCAAAAATGAAAGACACATGACATGACAGGTAGGATTTACTTCTAAGGGATTAAAATTCATCCGCAATAAGTACAAAGGTGTGCTTAATAGTCACCCTCTGGCTAGAACAATTCGAGAAAATAAGGGGCATGCATTTGGATAAGCTATTACATTTTAAGACTTCATAGCAAAGTGGACTCACGATTTCTCGCATGTTGACGAATGCTTGACGATCACAATTTTTCAAAACAAATTGCAATTCACTTCAAAATTTTGAAAATGGCTTCAAATTCGTAATCCCTAAATTCTTCTTCTGGAGGACTTGCCGCTTCCAAATCCTCGCCGCACACGAAAATTTATACGTCTGTTCAAAGCTTAACCTGCGTGGATAATGAAGGCAGGCGAAAGGCAAGAGGCAACAGTGTAGAAATAACGTTTGAAATGATTCGCTGTCGAGATTCGAGATTGTTGATTGTTTACTGGGGGCGGGACTGTTCACTGCGTCGCATCGCAGTTGGTTTTTATAGAATCAACAACGGTGCTACAGTTTTTGTTCCCCTGGTGCCATAATTATTTTTATAATCAAATATTACAGGTACATGCAGCTGGCTCTACTCATGGCTCTACTCTGGAGATCGTAGGACTTCAACACAGCGAACATACCACTTATTACGAGTTTCCAAGCGCTTCGCAATTCTTTATTGCGAACTAATTATTTGTTACAATATAAGCAAAATCTCCCTAGGGGTGGGTTCTGCTCAACAATAATTACATATGATGACAGAACATCAGTTAATAAGTAAAAATGTTTCAACAAAACTTCGCGCAGAAGTGAACCACAATCCATTCAATCTCAAGCCAGTCCCTCCTAATTCTTCTGACTGAATCGGTTAGTTTTAAAACACCAGCCTACAAATCTTCATCGTCAGATTCATTTTGCGATTTCTTAGACTTTTGAGTGACCTGATCAAAATATCTCATGATCTGTTTAGCTTTGGGTCGCTGCGACTCCATAGCTCCTTTGGTTTGGAGGTCAAATTTCTTAGCTGTTTTCAAGCGGAGGTCTTCAACAGTATCATCTTCTGCTGCCCATTCAAGTGCAAGACGTCGTCCATACAAATGTGTACTTTTTGATATTGTATCGAAAGCTCGCTGAAATAAGTTATTATCACTCATTATTTTTATGAAAAAACTGAATGTGAAAGTATAAAAGTTTATGATATCATTGTATTCCGAAGTATCTACTACCTTTGCTTCTAGTTTCGTGTGATAATCGATGAAGCAAAATCCCCTGTGCTCTCCACTGCCATCGAGTTTCATTGGTAGACGTATTGCCTTAAGTTCGCCAAAAGTCTTGAAAAGTTGCACGACTTCTTCCTTCGAGGCCTGGAATGGAAGATTACGAACCAAAATCTTGCTACCCCCTTGTTTACTACTTCCCTTTGGGCTATCTTTCTCCGCATTCGCATTTGAACTGTAAAAAGGAGATAACGATTTAAAAATTACGATGGAGCTGTAGCAACTAGCAACTATGGTGTGAAAATAGACGAGAAAATTACCTTAATGTTCTATTGGATTTCTTTAATTCTAGGAAGTGATTTTCTAACATAGACTTCTGTTGATTCTTCAAAGCAGTCAAAGCATCCGGAGCGCGGTAAAATTGCACAAATCCGTATCCCATTGATAAAATTTTTCCTGGATTTTTAGGATCTTTCTTCGTAGCAATAGTAACTGAGTAGACAGGACCGGTTTCTTGGAAATGCTATAGCAATGAATGTAACGGTTAATAGAATCTGGCATGAGTCCTTCCATCGCAAGGTCAGGTTAATGAAATCGTGAATATTTAATTACTTTTTTTAAGACAGCTTCAGTTGTAGAGAAATTCAAATTCTTGACAAACAACGTGGTATCTGGTTCAGGAACCATTAAATCTATTTCACTTGCTTGGTCCTGCTCTTCTGGCGGCGCAGGTTTTGGATCTTCTTTCTTGATTGTTTCTTCATGTTCTTTAACATTTTGTTCCTCCTCCCGTATGGCCGAACTTCCGAACACATTGATCGGAGCCCATTCGAGATATAAAGGTAGGTCTTTAAATTTCGAGTAAGCCAGTTTCTTGAATGCAGCACGTGCTTCAGCTGGCTCAAGATATTCCACAATGGCTACGAATTAAAAAGAAGCATTTTCAATTAAAACCACTTAACATTATCCAATATGCCTTAACGAAGAAATTTGATTTACCCGTGACTCCAGAAGGGGGCAAAACCATACGAGCTATGATGCCATGCTTGGAAAATAACTCATCCAGTTCCCGAGCATTGGTTTTAGGCGGCAAATTTTTTACTAACATACATGTAGTTGAACGAGCCACTTTTGCAGAACTCTGAAATGAAACATTCATTTGAAGGACGAAAAACACAAATATATTGAAATGTGCAGGAACTATAAACAAATGTTACCTCAAACGCCTCCAAGCAGACTCCATGTGTTTCCAAAAACTTTTTTGTTTCAGTTACAATTTCAGTTTCAGCTAACGCCATGCGAACACCGACACTAGCTATATTTCTTGACTTTTCGTCATTATTATCCAAAAGTAATTCTTCTTTGCGAACATCGTACTTGTCTGCAATTAACTCTGCAACAGCGTTCTGTCCTAAAAACAACGTATTCCAATTGTGGGACGACCCTACAATATGAGTAATAAAACAACGGTTATATTATACAACGAAAATAATTGTTAAAAATGTAAATAAATGTAATTATTTTTCGATTCCTTTACCAGCACTCTTCTTTTGCTTTAACTCTTTTGAACGTTTGTATGAAGATCCTGCTTGAAGGTCATCTTCAGTAAGTTCATCCTTGGATTTTGCCGGCAATAAATGCAACATCCTGCCATGCAGAATGGTTCCATCGAGTTCCGAAAACGCTTTCGTGGCGTGCTCAGGTAGTAAAAAGGATATGAAACCAAAACCTTTCAACTGCCTAGATATCCTATCTAATGGCAGGTGAACTTCTGTAACTGGACCAAACTAAAAAATTATGATACATTAATTTAGAAAATTCATTGGATTTACATATGCCTACCATGGAGTATGGAGGTTTGTCAATATTGGCAATAAATTGAATTTACCTTTTCAAATAAAGCTTTGATTTCGTCTTCGTTTGTGTCGTATGATAAATTCCGAAGAAAAATGCGACCACTTTCTCCGACAGTTTCAGTTTCTTTTTCCAATTCCTCGTTCTGTTGCTCCCAGCGATTGCGTTTTGATTCTATTTGCTTCTCAGCCGCCTTCTTTGACTCAAACGTAATAACTGATATTTGATTTCCCAGAATAAAAGCTTTATTCTTACGTACTGCTTTCATTCTATCGCTCTCCGAAGCGAATCCTACGTATGCAATTCCTCGAAAATTCGGTGGCAATCTAACATAATTGATGACATCAATACCTTGAAAATAATTGGCTGTCGAAGATTACTGTTCATTTATCTTACCGTATTGATTTCAGAGAAAGTGGGGAAAAGAAAGCCTTTAAATCCTTCTTGCGTGCTTTCTTTGGTAGATTTCTTAATTTCACAGTAAAGAACTCCTGGTCAGGTAAAACTTTCTTTTTCTTCTCTTTCTGTTCCTTCACTATTACTTCTGACTTTTCACCCTCCAGGCTTCCTTGTAGCACCTTCTCTTCTTTTTTGACAGGTTCTGCAAGGATCTCCTGTTTTTTATCGTTTTTACTTCCCTTAATTTGAGACTCCAAGGACTGAATAATAGCATCATTTCCCCACGTAGATTTCTGCATATGGGCTTCCAAAAACTCTACAAGTGTCGGATCTTCTTTACATTTCTCCAAAAGTTCTTCCTCCTTTTTCTTCTTGCGTTGGGGCTCTCCATCACTGACTTCCTGCTGCTGGGTTCGTGTTTTTTTAGGATGAATATTTTCAGCCGCATATTTACTCCATGCACGTGGTTTCTTAGAATCTCCTAAAAAGATTGCCAAAAAATTCCTCATCTTGAATTAAATATCTAAAATCTTAATAATGATGATTAGACTCACCTAAATTGGCACAGGGCTCAACATGAATTTTCGAGGCTCCGAAATATGTGTTATTAAAATACTTCCTCGCGCTCTCCGCCTCTTCTTCTGTTTTAAATCCCACGAACCCGAAGTGCCGGAAACGTCCGTCCGGTGTGAATTTCAGTTGGACATCCGTCACAATTCCCTGAGCACTAAACAACTCCTTTACTTTTGTTTCAGTCGCCTTTAACAAAAACAACATTATCATGATAAATAAAATCTCACTGATCACTTATAATGACCTTCACTTTAGCCCTGCATTCAATAATAATTAATCGTTTGATTAAAAACCTACGGAATTCGGAAGATTTTTCACTATCAGACGTGAAGTCATTGTTTACCAATTTCCGTATTTTATTACTCCCCTTAAACAATAGATTTCCAATTCCAATGCTCAGCTATTCTTGCTTCTCCACCTCTGAAAGTCTGAAGTCTGAAATACCTGCAGATTTCACCTAAAGGAACGATCTTCTTGTGAAAAAATTAACAGTTCAAAAATATTCAGCTAAGCTGAACCACGTGTTCAAATTAATTTATGTTAAAGCTAAGCAAATCTTCGTGAATTTTTAATACAATCAATACACAGTTTAACTTCAAAATGTAACTAAAATAATTGCTTTTCTAGGACACTATAACTGTCTTCTTCACAAACTTTTTTAAAACACGTGAACACGGGCACATAGTTAAGGTATGTAAAATTCATCGACTCCGACCTTTAACAAGTTGTAGCACATTACAGCACAAACACGCGATCATCCTATAACATAATTTGAAGAAGGCCTAACATTTTAAACTCCAATCCCCTCCTTCTTTGTGCCGGGCTCAGGCAGC
>JAQFXU010000257.1:0-66294 GCA_034693705.1 Spatulosminthurus flaviceps | reverse complement strand
CAAACCTTTTGTTTGGGGATTCCTGTTAAAATATTTGGACAGCAACAACAAATCCTGGATTTATTTTTTACAGTGTATATATACATATATACTTGTGTAGATATAAATTCTAGCATTAATCTACTGTAGCTTCACCCCACACTTTGAATGTATGTCCTGCTTCACTATTGCTTTTGATTTTCAAAATCTAACTAAATTTACCATTTACCAAAGAGAGTTTTCAATGCGTAAACCAATACAAATACTTACTTCCCCATTTTTAATCCATCGTGCACACTGCACAGAATCACAAATAGGCATGTGTTCAGAAACAAAGACTATACATATGTACAGTAAATAACATTTACAAATTTTTCGTACGAATAGCAAGACAAATTACCATTGATACAGCTAAATATAAAATGTAGGGGGAAACATAGCGTGTACATATTGCAACAATTATGGAGAGAGTACAGTTATCTAAATCATCCCAACATGCCTGGTTATTATTTAAAGGCCAAAAAACATACACATGAAATTTAACTACAGTACAATCTGTTTAATACGGTCCCTCTGCAGAAAGAGTTATTATCATCTTCCCGATAAGCCGGTCAAGGCCACGTTAAATATTACTCTTTGTAGAAGTTTCTCAAGTAAACAGCATCAACCTGTCAAATCACCCCCACTATCGAATATTTTTTGTACGTACTAGTACAAGCGTAGAAATAATGCATGCGTTTGCAGAACGATAGCAACTTCCGCTTGAAAGCTTTATCTACAATTTGTAAGTTCAGTACTTAAAAGCTCTAATTTTCGAGGAATAGGAATGATAGGATGCACAAGCATAACCGGCATTTAGTACATAACATATAGAGCTATAGAGAGACCCCTAACAATGAATCATACCATCTATCGAAACAAAGACTAACCGGTTTAAAAAAGGGTGACTCCTCAACCTTAAGTATGCCGATGAGTTTTACCGAGGCCCCTAAAATTTGACCGTAATTTAACATAACAAAACCATCTTAGGCGTAGTCCGTCTGAGATAGATTCTACTGTACATAAGAAACATCACTTACACCTCAAACACTACTTTACCTCAAGACTACTCAAGCTCATCAGCATAAAAACTTGGTATAATAATATACATAAAATACCAACAGAAAAAAGGATTGTTGAAGCATTGCATTAGATTGTAGAAATGGAAAGATAACTTTCTGTAGATTTCTTCCATTCAAAATGATCTTCAAAAAACCTTGTTTTCCTAGTACAACAAGTATATGTAGTTTCTATGCAATTATATATATATATATATAATATATACTATGTATATATACTATTATACAATCATTCACCTTTACTTCCTCTATAAGTACAGGAAGGACCATTTGAATCTGTACATTATATACTTTTATTAGGATCTACAATAATGGGAAGAATCAGCAAATTAAACAATGTGGGTGTATGTATACATGATGTGGAGATAAGGAGCGAGGTGTAACTTCCAAATCCAAAGCGTAAAGTATCCTGACCAAGAGGAACTCTACCGTCAGTGTTTTAGTGGAGCTTCAGCGGAGTGGTCGCAATCGTAGCCTCGGCATGAGCAAATCAGCTGATACTAAACTTCAGTTTGAATCAATGTGATCCTCAGACTTTTCCTATTTCTTATAACATAAACTCTCATATCGTATCTCTTTTCATAAAGTTCTTCTCCTCTTTTGGATTATTGTGAATTAGTAATATCTTGTTTTTTAAAGATAATCTTCAAGAAAAAATTCCCAATTAAAATTGAGCCAGAAAGTGCTTGTGATCAATCCGGCAGAAATATAAAATAATAACTATTTGACCAAATTAATTGTAATTATTTAATTCTCACATATGCTAACTTCCCCCGTGAATCTTGGTAAGATAAATGAATCATATGGAATGGAATTAAATTGAAAGGATTTTTATGTCCGGATATTATATATTCATCTTTATAGAGTGTGTTCAAAACTAAAAAGAACTTACAAGTGAAATTTGAAAGGATTAAAAGTTTTTTTTACTAATTCTGTCTGTATCAAAATATTTTGTATTTTACAGACGAGTTTTTTATGACTATTTTGAAGGCTCAAGTCCTTGGTTTTTCCGATTTGTATTATTATTGTTATCGTTATCCCGACAAATATGTATCGCATCAATAAACAAGAAGTATTCACGTTGAATTTCGAGAGTCAGAAAATTGAAAATCGGAATCTTTTGGCGAAGAGGGTGAGTGAATAATTTTGGAATATGATTTTAAGAATATTTTATTTTAACTTCTTTGAAAGTATTTGACAGTTATTTACGTATATTTTTTAGTTAAATTCGTAATACATTTGTATATTGATAAGGCAGACGCGTTGGGTGATGAGGATGGGAGATGCATTGTAATTAATCTGTGAGTGTGTCATTCATATCTGTAGTTATGTATGAATAATTCATGGTGAATCAATAGTTGTTTACAAGGTGGCAATTTTTGTTGTAGTTGACTGGGTGCAGAGTTTGAAAGGTGTTGAGAAGAGGTGGATGAGTTGTAGTTTGACAGTTGATTGGTGTTAATATGTGTGGGTAAATAAGTTGCAGTAAATTAGTAATTAAACTTGTTTTTGATGATATTGAGGATGTTTTATGGAATTAAATTGAAGGGATTTCAATGGGGTAATTAATATTGTTGGTAGTTGTATTGAAATATTATGGGGAGTTTTGATGGTTTGTCAAGAGGATAAGTTTGTGAGTCATGGATTAGTAGTGACTTAATATGTCATGAGTAATTTGATGCTTGTGCATTTTTTTTTATTTCAAGGTGTAATATTTGGCTTGTTCCTCTGCTACTATATGGATAATTCCGTTTGAATAGATATTTTTAACAGGGGCTGTATATAGTTGGATGATTTGATTTGTACTAATAATTTATTATTGTTTTTTATTTAGATTCAGTTTGATTTGATTGAGACACTTGCGACATAATGTGGATATTGACTTTGGTATTTATCAAGAGGATTTAATGACTGAAATTTGAATGAATGCAGTTATGTGTGTGAGGAATCTTTGTGAAGGGGATAATTAGCGTGTTTTAAAAGGGTACAGTTAGGTTTATTCAGGAGGTTTGAATGAATGATGCAGAGCAGCTATAGTATAGGGTAGGCATGAGGCATGATGACCTATTTATTTTAAGATACATTCAAATGATTCAAGTGTTAATGGTATATATGGTGAAGAACAGGCAGGAATGAGTCTGGTTGGTTAAACTTTACTTGTATTAATGTCTCCCAGCTATGTGTGGATTTCACGAGAAGTTTTTTAAACCGTCAATAGGATATCCCGTCACGAATTATTTAAGTTTTGGAGTGACCGTGCTGGTGTAATTGTTAGTTGGATATTGTAATGTGAACGTGGGAACGATATGATGCGAGAAAATGAGCATGCTCGGTATTTTTGTGACTTTTGTTACACAAATCTAACGGCTTTCTTATTTTTCCGTTGTAATTCAATTAGCAGGCTATATTTAGTGGGTAAATATTTCTAAAGATTTAAATTGCAACACATGAGGCATAAATTGCCACGTACGTTGTATTTCTGTTGTTACGGATATGTCAAACTATGATAGATGTATATTTAATTTAGGCTGAAGTTGTAGAGAAAAGGTCCGATTGAGTGAGGGTTTCCTTTTTGCAAACCGTTCTTGTTGTCATCCTCACAAGTAGAACTTCGTGCAGTATTACTTGATTTACTGATTTGTTCCATATGCAAAATATTGTTTTACTTCAGGACTCTGTTGTAGCTCTCTATTACGTTGGTTTGTTTTAGCATGTTGGAGTATACTCCAGGTATAGGTCATTTACATGTAATAAGAATTGGCTTTTTTGTGTTCTCCGCATCTGCCTCTCTAATCTAATGATGATGTGGTCTATGTGAACCGTCTGCCTTAGGATCAAATGCTGATTACTGTGGGAAATACAAGTATGAGAAAGAGTCATTTTTTTGGACTGTTGTCATTGGATTATTGTACGTACTGTTCTTCAACTGCTTTTTAACAGTACTGTATATTACTTTCAAGTGTTTGGAGGAAAATTGTTTCTCGTTCCTTTGTAGTTGTATTAGTCGTATGTTGACCAACCTATCAATTTTTTTGGCTATGTAGAAGCTTTGGTTACTTCAAAGTCCCACTACAGCGAGATAAGTATCTGTGAGCAATTGACATTCACCATATATATGTTTTATGTGGAAACTTATGAGAAACTTAGGAAAGTAAAGTTGGTTTGCGTGAATTTCTAAAACTGATTGTTAACTACCGTCCTGTCTATGGTACTTTACACTGATCATACAAATTTCACATTTGAGAGTGGCAGGTTGGAAATAACTTTGGTCTGGTAGTTTCAGTATCTTTAACTTATTCATTCAGTCAGTCATCAAACTTTTCCACTACCTTACAGTTTAATATGCTTGGTACTTATTTCTGAGGTAACTACTGTACTCAGTGATGATAATAGTGGAAAATACTTGAAAATGTGTATGTCGAACTGATTTGGTTAACGTGAAACAGCTATGTCCTATCCCTTATGCTACAGGCTTCCATGTACAGTGTTTGACAGAAGGGAACTAGTACCTGTGTACGATCTCTTCTTGGGTAGTTTGTATTCTTTACGTATGTATTCATACTATAGAATTCACTCACGCATACAAAGCTTTTTCTTCTTCCTTAGGTTAAAAATCACATTCTACTATTCAGAATGCCCTACATTTGAGGAGACATATACAAATAGGTAAAGCACTATGTGTATACCATTTTGAGGAGGAAACATGGTAAAGTTGTGAGATTGGGAAACACGATTCAATTTAGTATTCTGCGAAAAAGTTGCATGTAATTGGTACTTTTGCGAATTTATCAAAGCAAACTGCTAACATTAGTAGAAGGAGATACTTTCTTTGATGATTCTATCAGATGAGATTGAGTATGTGGCAGAGAAAGATTTACAGTTGTTTAAATGGATTTTACATCACTGCTCATTGACAATTTCCGTTTGTATTAATAGAATGAATAATAAATAATAGAAAATCTTACTCGGTACTTTCAGACTTTGCTACGTCATTGTGTTTAGCATTGTAGTGTAGTAGCTTTTATTGGCACTATCTCTCTGTATATCTTCAGTATTATGTGCATTACTTTTCATGACGAATGGAACATGCATCTATTTATGTTTACTTTTTTTTACAAGTAATGCCAGTAGCCAACGTTTGTCCTTTAAATCTAACAATTTTTTGTTCTTCATCTAATAAAAAAACATAACTTTAAACAAGCTCATTCATTTGTAGTAATCCAGTGTCTTCAAATATGTGCATACATTTATAAATAATAAAGCTTCTCTACTAATACTACTCTACTAATAAACCAAGAACAGAAATTTTCTATGGTGTATCTACTACAGTAAGCACTCCCAATAAACGTCAGTTGCTCAATTCAGAACTTCAGAACTTGCTGTTATAGGTAAATAACGAGGACTTGTGTAAATATATGTAGACATATGTAAGTTTATACAAACAATCATTTCTTGTGACTCAGCAGCACCTGCTTGCCATTCGGGTATTGGTAGAGCAGTCATCAAATGGCTGATTGTGGGTGTTTGTTTTTATACTTGTTTTATAGCAGTAATTCAAGTAATGCCTCGTTATGAAATTCAAGTAGGGCCTCATCTAGGACCAACTCATCTAGGACTACCAGCAAAAGTACCGCTACAGGCAGTGTGCTTATACAAGCAATTAGGTTGTCATTAGTAAACTTTGATGGTTACAGGTTACTTTCCATGTATGAAACAAAGTTGGGACTCAGCCCTAAATTTGTGCTTGAAACCATTTGAACGGGGTAACCGGTATAAATGAATGAATGGTCACTCATTATTGGAGTTTTAACTAGTCTAGGGAAGAATCATGTCTGTATATAATTAACCTAGAAAAAAGGAAGAACCCAATGAGGGAGGGGGCACTTCGTATGAAATTTTTAGAGCACCTTAGTAGAATCAGGGTAGCCTAAATAATATAATAATTGCTGGTCATTAGCATTCGTTGGGAATCATAGGTAAAAATAAATAGTTGACTTTCGGAAACTATTTATTACATGTACTTGAGGTGTATATAGGAGAGGTAGGAAGCAATTAATACAAGTTGTGATAATCAGGGTGGTCAAGCGAGTCAGTGCATGTAATATTCAAGGTCTCGGATAATATATATTCAAATGAAGTTTGAATAATATCTTCCTGAATATTTTTTTGAGCCTCGCTAAAAACAATTATTGGGAGTCTTCTTCTGACAATACTTAAACTTTACAATAAGACATACATACATAAATGGCATTAAGTTTCGCATTGTCTAGCGGAGTTATTGTTAAGTTTTGCCTTCAGTTTTTATGTCAGTTTTAGTGAGTAAAATTTTAAAACTACAGCATGCATAAAATGTTGTAGTTTTATCTTCATTGTTTTTTAGTTTAGTACTAGTTGAATATTTAGTTAGCAAGTGGAGCTTGTTTTAAATGTTCATTGTTATTTTTGCTTTTGATTTTCAGGGGAAAATGCACGGTGCTACAAATATTCTGGAACAGAAGCATCATGTTTCAAGAGATAAACGGGGTCAGATTTTGGGTCATCTCCGAGGGTTCCGAGGCTGTACTGTTTGGTTCACAGGTAACTTACGTTTGAACTAATTTATTATTAATGTGAGAAGAAATTAGGGCGAGCAGATTTCAAGGAAATATTGTTAGTTTGTCGATTATTTGTTAAAACCACATTTGTGGTTGTTTTCCAATACTAGTGGCAAGCCTTTTGTTGCCTTGCATACGTGAAGTAATAGTTTTAATCGCATTCTAAATTACTTTAAGACATTTACACGAATACTGTAATAATGTGTGTCTATTACAAAGAAGGGTGGGTCATCCATCCAGTCTACAAACAGAATTATTTTTGCTAAAAAAATGAGGTCTACCTTTAAATCCTAGTCTGATCAGGAAGAGTTTATTATTATTTGAAAGGTTGAATACTCTCAAGATATAATCCTACATGAGTAAAGTGAAGCAGTCTCGAAACCTAAAATTTTAGCATAAAATTCCGTTAGTTTGTTCATGTATGTACACTCACGACTTTGTTTCCAAAGATTATAACACCGCGAGAAAGGGCGGAACAATTTTTCTCACATGTAATCTTATGACAGGATCAGTCAGTCCTCGTCTTGATTTGAAGAGGGCCTTATGAAGCATGCAAAAGTAGGTAGGGTATTGCCTTCCAAAAGTACGAGAGAAGTTCAAAATATATAATGAGTTGCAGCCGGCTCTATATCTCAAATCGACTTCAAGCCGCAAAAAAAAATTATTAAGTGCTAGGAAGATGTTCAGATTTACATGTAAGAGCAAGTGGTATTCATTCAGCCCAGTATTTTCCAAGCTTGTAGTACATCATAATTAGTCCTCGTCATGATGCGAGATTGTAATAATAATTATTATTGCTTTTATGCAGTGCATTTCACTGTCCCATTACATTGTCAATTCTGCTTCCGTGAACAATTTTGGAAAGTCTCTGATCATTTCTGTGTTCAATTATACATAGTTGGTGCATTTAAGGATATTTATTACCGATTTCGCCATCTTAAATTGGTCACAGTTTGTTGCTAATAAGTGCATAAATTCAAAATTGCTATTGGAATCGCGCTTATTGTTTTAGTAGATACTGGTAGAATTTTCTTCATTGATGTTGTACATCCTGTAACTATTATACAGTAGCTGCAAATTACTGGTGGGTCAACCAATAATAATAATTACTGATACACGCTTCTGGAATAAACGAGGTAGTAGGTGTAATGTCACCCGAAAGTACATGTCACGTTTTGGCAGGGAAATTTAACAAATGATACAGGATGATTGCTGACCATGCAACAGTCATGTAGCGTGAGTTAAACGGAGACTAGCTAGAGGCTTGTAAAATGCAGGTTTTTTGGTTTGGGGCAAGATGGAAGCGAGAGATTTATGAAAAAAATATGTAGGAAATATAGGGATGTACGTACATATCCATTCCCATGAGAATTTTACTGTCTGTGGTAGAGAACCAATTTATTCTGTATTTATATCCCTTTGTATGGATTTTCTGAAAATTAATTTTAAACGTTTTACTCCCACTGTATTTCAACACTTTGATAGACATTTTGGAAGCCTAATTTCAGCTTCAAAGTATGCAAATTTGTATCGTGATGTTAATGTTCTTTGCGGAGGACGGAGTACATTTAATCAATATGAAATGGATGAACATAAAATTATTTTGGACAGGTTTATCCGGAGCTGGAAAGACGTCAATTTCTTTTGAGCTTGAAGCTTTCCTGGTGTCTCATGGGATCCCTGCGTATGCCCTCGATGGCGATAATGTACGCTCTGGCCTGAATAAAAATCTTGGGTTCTCGAAGGAAGATCGTGAAGAGAATATTCGAAGAGTTGCGGAGGTGGCCAAATTATTTGCTGACTCGGGAGTAGTGGCACTTTGTAGCTTCGTGTCCCCATTTCAGAAGGTATTCCTCATAAAAATTTACATTTATAAATGATAGCACTTAAGTAATCCTTGACGATGTCCGGGGTGCACTTCTTTTGCGGGGGGCACTATTGCGATCAATTTGACCAGCCTTCGGTTATAGTTAATGTGTCGTTTTAAATTTTATGGTCCCTTTAGTGAAATTATTTTCTTACGAACTAAAGAAAAAAAACGCCAAGAGCGAAGCAGCTAAGATAGTAATGAAATTATCCACCTTCAGCATCAATATTTATAGGAGGGAAGTAAAATGGGTACAAGTCGGCAGGTTAGGGGTCCCACGGGGGATCGGAATCTCCAATTGTCGTAGTTAGTGGGATGTGGGGGGGGGGTTAACTGGGGGACAAAACGTTTTTCAGGCAATGGAAGAGGATTCTAATGTAAGAGTTAAATTATATTTTGGCCAAATAAAAATTAAATTAAATAGTTTATCATAGATAGCTGGATTGTTCTAGGGATATTGAGGGAATTGGATTGTTCTAGGGATATTGGCAGAAAATTTGGGAAATGCCAGAGGGCCCAAAAAGTACTAAATCTAAACGACAAGTCCCTTATCGCGTAGCAGCTAGGGCTTGGATTTATTCGAGAGTCGTCTGAGTCGTATTCGGGTTTGAATCCCGATGGTGGTTTGTAATTTGGCTCAAGGAAAGGGGTTTTTTACCACTGGGTTTTTCCCCTGACCGCTCAGACACATGACGTTTGTGCGAGGTGCAAGAAGGTCCCCAGAAAGCCGGAGCCCTCATTGATAGGGCCAATCATTGAAACTTTGTAATATGTATTAACTAGTAAAGGCTTAAGATGGTTGAAAACTCTGTAAGACCTGAGGGTATGTATCGGAGAATAAACCCAGATTTTTATTAAAGCTAAACGAGGTAAGGAGCCCCTTCTCAGATTTAAAAAAATTGCTAGCTAGATCAAGGAACCACTTCTCAGCAAGGAAAAATCGCTTGGTGGGTCGTAGGGCCCCTTTTGCTAAGAGGCCGAGGGACCCTCTGGAAACTTCGTTGCTAACTTATAACTTTTGGTTTAAATTATTGACAAGATCTAGACGAGGAAACGTTTTTATCGTACATGTAAAATCCAAGTTGGTAAATCCATCCACTTATGCATCGACTGCGACAACAAAGTCACGTTGGCCAACTTATAGCGTTGACCATTAGGCCACTTGGGGCACGAAAAATATGTTGCATCATATTGGCAAAATGGCCTCAATTTTTGAAAGCCTCTGCAGACTATTTTCGACTTTATTGACTAAGGTGGCAAATTTGTGTGCACGGAAGCTTTAACACTTATTTATGCTCTTCTTCAAATTTGACACTTCAGCCACAATGAGATGCTACTTAGTTGCCACTACGACCCCCGCTCACTTGAAAAAGTTTCGTTCACCCTCCATAAAGGCATTTTCGAGATGTAATTTTCCGCAGCCTATGGATGTATAAATGTGTAGATTTACCAGCATGCTAAATGTGATGGAAGACCTGCCAAAACTATAACGGAACACCGGAAGGATTTTCTTGTGACAGGATGTTTGTCTTAGTGTCAGCATTGAGGCTGTACTCACTTATTCTACCATATATTTAAGTTGTATTTTCTGTGTTTGCACAGGACCGTGAGTTGGCGAGACAGATCCATGAAGATGCTCAGCTCCCATTCTTTGAGGTTTTTGTGGATACTCCCCTAGAGGTGTGTGAAAAACGGGACACGAAGGGGCTGTATAAAAAAGCTCGCGAAGGAAAAATAAAAGGTCTGTTTTTAGAATTTCGATTTTCCGGAAGTACACGCTGCCTTTGATCATTTAATGAAGAGTCGAATGTACAGGTACAGAAACGGCAGATGAATTCACAAGCTTGTTTTTATCCTTCATTTTAGGGTTTACAGGAATTGACCAAGAGTATGAGATCCCAACACACCCAGATATTTCTGCTAGAACAGTTGGCGCCAGCGTTGCAGAGAGTATGATGCAAGTTGTAAATCTTCTTGTTGACAAGGTAATAATATAGGCGAGCGCATGGTCTGCCATTTTTGGGCGACGACGGCAGCAAAAAATTTGATACTTGTACTTGAACTTGTACTGTTATGACTTACCTGCATTTAATGCAAGCAGTAAGTAGAAAGTTTATACATTTTACAATATGCTATTTTTTTGCAGAATCTGCTACCGATTGATCTTAAAAGTGTCGATCGTGTGGAAGAACTGTTTACCACAAAATCGCCGACAGAATTAAAAGATGTTATTGAGTCTTCTTCTCCGCTTGAAATTACAGAAGTTGATCTTCAATGGGTGCAAGTTTTATCTGAGGGTTGGGCCGCTCCTCTCAGAGGCTTCATGAGAGAAGATCAGTATTTGCAGGTACAACAAACAAGTGCATAACACTTCGTTCCCAATCATGTTGTAAATTTAAGGATACCTAGCTATGTAATTTTGCTTGCAGGCATTGCATTTTAACACATTAGTGGGAGATAACTTGGTAACTATGCCGGTGTGCATTGTTCTCCCAATATTTACACATGACAAGGAGCGCCTACAAGATAGCAAAGTTATTTGTTTGTACTACCGAGGGAAACCCATTGGATTGCTTCGGAACCCTGAATTTTATCCACACAGGAAAGAGGAACGATGCGCAAGGCAGTTTGGAACGACATCTCCGAAGCATCCATATATTAAAGTGAGTGGTTATAAATTGTAGTGTCGAAATTAACGAAGTTTGATTCATGAGCTGTAAGATTTATCTTGTGTCGTAATTTTAGATGATTCTTGGAAGTGGAGAATGGCTTGTAGGTGGTGACTTGGAAATTTTCGAGAGGATAACTTGGAATGATGGGTTGGACCATTATCGGCTCACTCCCAATGAAATCCGTTCAAAAACGAAGGAAATTGATTCCGATGCAATTTTTGCATTCCAGTTACGAAATCCTATTCATAATGGACATGCTCTTCTTATGCAGGTACGAGCTTCGATTTGGTTTTTTTCTGAAATCATCGCTTAGATTGCTTCCGTCTTCTGAAGTTAATTTAATATCCAATAAATCAATTGTCTCTAGGATACAAGAAAAAAACTGGAAGAAGTATATGGTTGCAGAAAGCCTGTACTTCTTTTACATCCCTTGGGGGGTTGGACGAAGGACGATGACGTTCCTCTTCCAGTTAGAATTGAGCAGCACAAAGCTGTGCTGGAGGAAAACGTACTCGATCCAAATACTACCTTGTTAGCTATTTTCCCCTCACCAATGATGTATGCAGGTCCTACGGAAGTGCAATGGCACGCTAGGTAAACACTGCATAATATCTTCTGCTTGTCGCACTTATTTTTCGTTTTACAGATGTTAGTATTCAGCATCAACAGGCACCAATAAATTGTATTTTCTTACCAATTTCAGAGCTAGGTTGAATGCAGGAGCAAATTTTTATATTGTTGGGCGCGATCCTGCTGGTCTACCCCACCCAGAATCTCCAGGTACGGATTTATTTGACCCCTCACATGGCGCTCGTGTTTTGAAAATGGCACCAGGACTTCCATCCCTCGAAATCATTCCTTTCCGCGTGGCCGCCTACGACAAAAAGTCAGAGTGTATGTCCTTCCATGATCCCCAAAGAAGTGAAGATTTTGAGTTTATATCCGGGACGAAAATGAGAAGTAAATAATTGGAATGGTTTTTAATATTATACATTATTATTTATAGATTGCATGTTGTAATTAAATTGACACAGTCATACAGAATTTTTTTGGATTTTTCGTCAACTTGTTGCCTCATTTTGTATTCACAGATTTAGCAAAGTCGGGACAAAATCCACCGGATGGATTCATGGCACCAAAAGCATGGAGCGTATTGGCCAACTATTACATAAATTTGTCTTAACGTATTTGTACAGTACTGTGAAACGAAAGCGTAACGTCTAAATAATAATTCAGATCAGTTATTTTTTACTCGATAACAGCGACATAGTCACGTCGGGATCATTTGTTTGAATCGTGGTAAATGTGAGTAATATGGTATGACTTTTACTCAGCTGAATGTATTGATACTGTCACTTACAAAATACAAGCATACAAAAAAGCCAAAGTAAGTCTGACGTCGTTTTTTGCCTTGTGAATAGTTATTATTGTTCAGTCGTAAAATGCAATTTTATTATTTTAAATAGATTACTGCGTTTATTATTAGCATATGTATAATAGATGACTACTTGAATCAAGCACAATCATTTATGGTGAATGCAGGCATTAACTACTACATCAAGCTTTTCAACATCGTTTGTATGAAATTATTTACTAGTATAGAGAAAATATTTGGTTAATTTTTATAGCATAGTTTACTAATGTTTATAAATGTCTAGTGAGTATGCAGATGTCAGTTATTATCCGTAGCTTTCTCATTGTGATGTAATTATGTAAATATTGAGCAATTTACCAAAAATTCTGATCAAGACCACCACACCATTATCTTGCAAGAACGAGTGTAAGTTATGCTATGTTCTTTTAAATAAATGTTTAAAAAATGTACTGGAATTATCTTTTGTTTTATTCCATAAAATGTAACATGATTCCACGAAACGTTTAACGAGAGCCCAAAATCTTCCCATATTTGAATTTCACATCATCAAACCTGTAACCAAAGTTCTCGTTTACCTTCAAAGTGGTTCAAAATAGCGGTTTTTAGTACACTTGGAAATTAATTTTTGTATTGAATATTTATTACTTTCCAAAACAGCAATGATTATGTTCCAACGGAGTATCATGTCATGTAATGTAATCAAATTCCCAGTCAATCACGTGAAGTTAATAACTATTTTATCACAATAATCTCTTACTGTTACTGTCTGGGAAAAGTTTGGAAAACTTGTCATAGCTGGACGACACAGTCTTATCTATAATCTGGAATAGTACGGTTAAGTATTTTCATGGAATCTTTAATATTTTTAGTACTGTTGTTGATTTAAAATATTTGGCGTTCAAATGATCCGCCGAATGACCATTGGTACGTCAAAAAGAATATTCATACAAGCATTGAAAATTAAATACAAGCTTCTAGAAAAAATTTCCACCTTTTCCTCCACAAATTCACTAACACCTATAAGGATGGATTTTGGAAGTTCAGGTTCTACTGCAGGAGCCTTGGCTTGAATTCTATCTGCCGTTGCGTTTGTATATGTATACATATAACAAGATGGAGTAGGAGAAACGGTATAAATCCGATGGAAAGCCCCCGTACTAATTTGTAAACTCTGAGTTCCCGGACCATTATCCGAAAGTGTACTATTAAACTTTTTCCTGCTGTAACTTTTACTTTCTTGCTCTATTATGACTTCACCTCTCATGAGAACCACACTAACATTAGCCAGTTCCGGTGGCAAATAGTTTTCTAAAAACATCCCGGTATAATCCGCTACAAATATCACATTAGAGGAAGCAGTCCAATTTGCCACATCATTAATAATGCTGCCAAATTGCTCTTTCCTAGTGTCTGAGTACTGCTTCAGTAGGGGCAGTACCCATGGAACAGGTTCCCAAGGTGACCATGGTGCCTCCAAAATGTCCACCCTCGGGTCAAATACCCTTTGCTGGAAACGACCGTTCAGGGACTTCCACACATCAAGGTAGACTGCCACATTGTCAGAAACATTCGAGCTCGCCAAATTACGAGCAATACAATAACTATACTGCTTCGCCATATCCGCATGACTACTCCATCGATCGTTAGTTACCCAGACCTACAATTATATGCACTACATACATGAACACGTCCTCACAAATTATATACACAATACATATCCCTCCCAAAGTCACAAGACCTATTGTACTTCTCCACCTACACATTCCTCTCAAGCCATGTTATATTCATTATGTCTTACGTCTGGATCCAAGTACCGCTCACTCCCTGTTGCTTTATCCACCACAGTAACTTTGATATGGAGAGTGTTCCAAGAATATACCATCATATCCCAGGAGTACCCATAAAGACCCGGCGTCCAGTTATTATAACCCTAGAATTTGAACATTCAGTTGCTATTTCAATAAAATATTATTTCTGTCCTAAAACTATGCTGGAAAAATAAAAATTATTTTTAAAATGTCATGCCCACTTGCCTCAAGCAATCTTCCAGTGATTGTACTAACCTTAGTTATAGAGTGCGTAAAAGGAAGCACAAGCTGAATCAAAATATAAACACTCATGAGCAAAACCTTCCACCAGCGCTTTCTCTCATTTCTTTGACTACCCGATGATCCGTCTTCCATACCAACAGTATCAATCTCATTTTCCTGGGATGGTTCCACTGGTTCTATCTCACTGTGAATTTTTTAAAGCCAGGCGAAAAACAATGCTTAAATTAAAACTGTAATAATTTTCCTGTCTAAAAATGCTGTAATTTTGCAGTAATAAATTACTTGGTTGGAGTTGGAGGCTCTTCCTTCAAATCAATTAAATTGTCTGGGTCGTCTTCTCCTTTTTTACATCTGTTAGATTCTCTGAAGAGACTACAAGGGAATTCATGAGGCTCACAGAAAAGCACCAAAGACGCGAGGCAGACGTAGGGAAACATGCCTGTTTTCAATTAAAATCTCTCTTACTTTACCAAAGTCATGTGAATTAAATGACAAAACTTGTACCACAAGTTCTATGTAAAAAATCCTTAGAAATACAAATAACGATTTAATTTCATATTAAAACTCTCATTGGAATGACTGTACCTATTGTAAAGATCTGGGAATTAAGCCCATGGAACATGAAAGATAGGAAGAAAGCCAACTTTTTGGTAGATTGAATATTCAACATGAAGCCGACGGTCAAGTCGTAAAATAATCCCCCAAGATGTATCATATGAAATTCAATAAATTCTTCACTCAGGAAAGACCTAACACAAATCGTCAATGTAACATTTTTCTCCATTTAAATAACACATAAATTATCACTAGATATATATTGACATCCAATATATTGGCTAGAAATTGAAAACGTTCCAAGCTTACTTAAGCGGATCAAATGTCCAATGCTGTGCAAGGTTCCGCATAGAATAACCATGAAGCCAGTCCGCATCAAATTTCTGTACGGCTGCATAAAAGTAGAGGATGAAAAGTTGGAATTTCATCATAAAATAGTTCCATTTCCGAGCGTAAATACATTTCCTTCTCTTGTGTGACAATAAATAGTCCAATGATCTAATCACATAAAGGTGCGTACATAATACGTACATCTACATATAAACAAGAACATAAATATTTTAGACAAAGAATAATACATTGGCTTACAAATAGCTCGCAGCATCCGACCCGGAAAGAAGGATGACAGTCAGCCCAAACAAATACGAGTGGTTATTCCATCGGGATTTATCCAACAGCAAAAAGTACAAATATGCAACAAAGTAGAGGAAACAGGAGGTCCGGAATCGGAATCCTACCATAATACCCACGCTTCCTATTTCCACATTAAATGTACACACATCAAAATTTAATATTTCCGAGAAGGAATCTCTACTGAATGTTCCAATCTCCAGCATTAAAATTAAGCATATGTGGTCTTATTCAAGAACAAACAGTAGCTACGGATTTTAATTTCCTCCCAAATATTCAAAATTTTAGAATTCTGTAAAAAATTAAATGCCTGGAAAATTATGCAGAGGAAGGCTCGTAACTTGTTCATCATACATGAAAAATCATGTTGTCAAACTTTCCTCATTAGTCGGATCACCAAATAAGTAATAAGCTTTGAAAGTAGAAATTATAAGGGAAAGTTCCAAATGACGTGAAAACTCTCACTCAGTATTTAAAGCTTATAGCGTAAACAAAAGTAAATTTAATTTGCATGAGTAGGTAAGCTTTAAACTTTCCCTTAACTTTCCCAAATCACTTTCTCTTCCTCATCAACTTCGTATGAGCCCAGGAAATTCATTTATACAAGTTTGGAAAAATCATACGGAGAAAGTCCTGCCTGTCATTAACAATACTCTCCCCATCCAAGAATAACAGATCAATGAATAAGAAATACGACTGTTCCTTAATGAATACGAGCCCATAGAAACTACACAAGCTACACTGGAGTGAACATTAAAAGAAAAACAAAGGATTATTCCTTTCAATTACCGAGCCACATAATCAAGTAGAGAATACAAGCATGGCTTAGCTTCAAAGGCTCAATGAATGGAAACAAGGGAAAGAAGCAATAGTTGGGGTCTCCAAATCGCAGGTCCGCCTCCTCTAGCCCTCTTTCCTGAGGAACATCCAGAACCATAAAAAAACCTGGAAAAAAAAGCGGCAAATAAGAACTTTTTCCTTGTATTTCCTTACATTCCCCAATTCCCTCAAGCCGAAATCCTCTAACAAAATAAAACCAACCAATCATTTTTTAAAGGTTTCCTCATACTTTCTATGTTTAGAGTTTTTTATTCAAGCAAAAGTTACAATTCTTTCTTAGGATTTACAATCCCCACTTTAACTATTTAGCTTTAAATAGCTTACGGCCTTTGTAAATAAATCCATTGCCTCTGGACTTGCTCTTGACACTTTGTAAACCAACAGAGTGTAAAATTCTAGAGTTTTAAAGCCGCGTTTTTTTTATTGCAACGATACTTATTTTAAAGGGAATTAACTAAACAAAGCCCGGGATTTTAGAACGGGAAGCTGAAAGTCAATGTTTGTGGTAGGAGAAAATAAACTTTCTCCGGGGAAAGTTGGTTCATTTTTTAACATTTTAAGATGTACAAAATAATCTCAATTTTGTAGGAAAAAGGGATAATCTGAGAAATATGTATTACGTGGATGTTGGGTGAGAGGACTGAATTTCTATTTGTGAGAAAATCTCTACGATTATAGAATCGAGGTGTGTGAATAAAGGGTAAACTGAGAAAGAGACAAGGGGAAAAGGGCCTTGGGTGCAGAGAGAAAGAAACTTACCAAAGAGAATACGCCAAATGGCCAAAGGTGTCGGGTCACACTTGTCAAAGAGGTAGTTAGACACGGACAAGTACTTTTGTCGTGCCGTTTTTATTACTAAATTGTTGACTTTGTAGAGAAACGCCATGTTGACAAAATGAGGGACCCGGAATTTTGAGGAAACCTTTGAAGGTGCCTGTACACTATTTCGTGATTATTGATTTTCGGATGTTTTCCTCTGACTCCTTCCTCGCTGTCTGCCTGTTGCGGGTACTTTCCTGGTCTTTTTCTCTTTCTCTCTCTCTCTCTCTCTCGCTTTCCCTCCCTCTTCTAATAGCCCTGTGGATTTACTCATGATTTCCATGACGGTATGTTAAAACTTGTATGAGTACAACACTCGCGGGTAGTGGAAGATTCATTTTGTTTCGGATGAAATGACATGTCTTTCTCCAGAACCTTGGAATGGAGCTTTGTTTGCCAGAGGAAAACTACTATGTATGTACATAAATAGTAATAAACTGAGCCACTATAGTTTTGCTGCTTCATCAAGACTGTTATTCTCGTTTACTCTGGTGGACGTGACACGGTCGTGAAAGGAGCTCATGTCAAAATACAATGAGAGGAATTCCTTCTATTTTCCTCTTGTTTCCTCAATCTATTGTTCCTCCGGGCCCGGACTGAGAAGATGATCCCGTGGCTGCACTTGTGAAAACTCTCTTTCAAATGAGTGTATATATGTGTAGATATTGTTGGTGGAAGGATAGGAAGAGTTTTCAACTTTCACCTTTTATTCTATCGTTTGAAACTTCCTAGTAATCAAGGCGGTTTCGTTGGATGTGGAGCTCGTTATAAGTTGTACGTAGGACCATTTAGGTACATAAAATTATCCATGAATCCTGTTGTGTAGATAAGAGAAGCTTATTCGGATGTTTCACTTTGGTAGTTCTCAAAGTACCTTGACATCATTTGCTAAATTGCCCAACCTTGCGGGTGTAGCTTTTTTTACCGTCCCACGTCATGCTCATCCCTTGGGGCCATATTTCTTTTGTGTCCTTTCCACCCACAATTTGTACAACATAATTCGTTTCCTTTAATTAAAAATGTCGGCATTTTTAATCATAAATTTGTGATAAAATAAAACTATCACTGACTGAGTATATTCGATCATGATCATTGCGATCAAGGCTAAAGGCCCATTTTTGCGAATTTCCGGGTAAATATTGATGGGAAACCAAGCAGGAAGGAGGAATTCGCCCTTTTGTATTTACATGGGGAGAGAACCCGAAACTCCAAAATAAAATTTAATAATTAAATTAGCTGATAAACCATCACGGATCTACAAACACAAACTTTAAAAAGTATTTGCATCATAGGAAAACACGTAACTATTTCAACTTGAGACTTTTAATCTGTTTCCCTTCCAGCCACTCGGTTCCTGGCAGAGTGCCACCACCGCAGCTCCCCCGATGGCTAAGTCCCACGAGAACAACTGCCAACTGCCAACCGGGAAACTTCAACCCACGCTATGTTCAACCCTAGGAAATGTCCTGCAATGACCAAACGCTCTGCTGGCTAACCTGCCCTATAAACAATGCTTTTATTGTTAGCTAAGGAATAAGCATTGAACTTTACCTGGGAATAATCATTGAACTTTACCTTGGAATAATCATAGAACTTGCCGAAAGGAACAGTCCTTGAAATTAACGAAGGAAATAGCAATCGGAGAAAATCAAGTTCCAGCCATTCCAGCGTTGACAAAACCATTGAACTTAACATTGGAAATATCAATGCGACAAAATAAAGCTCCAGCGTAGACAACACCATTGAACTTAGCAGAAAATATCATTGAACTTTCTTGATTGTACAATATTGCATTGAATTTAACATTGTCTCTATTTAACATCATATCCCATTGCCCTAACAACGAGTTAGGGCAAAGGGATATTGGTCAAAATGGCGCCTCCCGTGGTGGCACATCGCCGGGAACGCAGCCACTCAATTCCCTTCTGTTGAAGCAAAATATCGTTAAGAAAGAATAGAGCTTAATTAATGTCAAACAGAACATGATTCTTTCTCCCCGGATAAATACCTGCCCTCAAATTGGTCTCGAATGATAATAAAAAATCCTCAGATTATTTGTTTTGCAGCGAAAAGTTCATTCCTTGCCTTCCTTCAACAATCCTTACGATTAAGAGTACCTCAAGTAAGATCCATAAGTACCCACGGTAATGTTTCTCTAAGGGAATTGTCAAGGGAAATCAAACATTTTCCCAAGATTTACGTCTCTTCTCACAACAATTTTCCTCCTACAGTGTCTCCTTGTGTGATCAAAACCATGTATGAGTACATAAATGGAAAAGTGCATTACATATTTCCATGTTCATTATTTGATAACCGCCAATCTTCCTTCCCGTACAGTACAGCTTTTATAATTAGGTCCATTTGGGAATTATATTATTAAATTAGCCTGAAGAAAGTTTCATAAAATTTACACAAAGACTTTGTATAGAAATATTTAACAATATAAAACAATTATTACAGAAATTCTAAACAAATTATTACGCAAAAGAAATTTATCCATGCATGGGAAAAATAAAGATACACTAGAGCTTGCGTAGGAAATTGCTCGAAATATTTTCTCCCGAAAAGATATAGTAAAAATTCTACTCTAATAATAACAATTATTATTATTTTAACTGCTCATGTAAGCTTTCTCAAGACCTTTTGCACACTCGACTCGAATAAATTTAATTGGGAAAGTCAGTTTACTGGCAGCTTTATGTGTGTATGCCGGTTTGTTCTGAACTATAAAAGAAAATATCCTACATCCTTAATGAATTTGTTCACACATGGTTTGACATCCAAGAATCTTCCGTCTGAATTCACGTGTATCTATATCCGCTTAGAATATAAACGCTTTACACAATTTCAACCTCTGACTGTGTATACCATACCTCACACATAATAAGTCTCATCAAATGTCTTAAATATCTCATGTCCACCTCTGGATCCTCTCCCTAAGTTTTTTTTCAGGGCAAGTGTTACAGGATTCCCTAACTTTATCATCCTTAAAATTTCCTTTATTATTGTCAATTATCAAGTTATACGCAGGGTTTGTGCCGTGTTTCCTTATTGCTATATACACAAAGCTTAAAAATAGAATTAAAATTTCATATGACTTTGTCATATACATAACATTACGTGTGTGCTTGAAAAAAAAGGTATTTCTTAATGGTTCATAAAATGTACGGTATTTTGTAGCCTTCTAGATACTCGACGTGTATCTTGTTATCCAAAACTTTGAAGAGTTTCATCGAATTAAAATGATTGCATGTATTTTTTATGAGCTTGTTGTCAGTCTTTTGCTCTTGTATCTTTTCAAGATGAATGCACCTACGGTGGTGGCAGATGTACATGGATCCTATAGAGAGATATGCAACATAAAATCCCTATTTTGACATTCTTTCAAGCTTCTTTCCTTTGCTTTGGGGAAATTTCCCTACTGCGAAGTTGGGACCGACCCAATGTGTCCCGATTATGCTAATATACACTGCCGCCCTCAATTCTAAACTTTTTTCAACTTGCCCATTCTTTACAAAAAAAATATAAGTTGACATTTTTATACGTTTGGATACATAGCATTAGGTGTTTTACCCAACTTTTATTTAAGTAACAAAATTAAACGAATCCACCTATTGCCAAATGATGTTAAAAAATAAAGTTTAAAGTAGCTCGGCATTCTATCCCTTGGTTCTTTTCTAGACCTTTTTTAGTGCAAAGATTAATTTGTTTTGAGTCTTTTTCATGAGCTTTTTTGTTTTTCCGTCTCCTCTTTTTATCCACTATAGGGTCATTTCTCCGTCACCTTATAATCCAACATGTTTACGAAAAGGCAATATTTGAATGAAAAATAAATACATTAATCAATATTTACAAACAATTTCTTCGTTAATTTTAGCCAGCCGAGGCCATTAAACAAAAAAAATATGTACTTCCTGGCCATGTACTCCGCATTAATTGTGTGCTATTCGGGTATCATGAAAACAACCAATTGTGGCTATCCTTTGAAAGACTTTGCTTGTTAAACCATTGCGAAATGATAAATTGTGGGAAATGTAAACAAAAACAAGTTTATTAGAAGAACCACTTGGTTTTTTGGCGGTTGATCCCAAGTATTAAAGCAGTTCTAATGTTCCATAGAATTTAATGAGTTGATTTTTCTCATTCCACCAAAAAACAAATTTAGGGAATTCTTCATATGAGTGAGTGGTCGGGACTGGGACGGATGAACTATAGTCGTTCTCTTGAATGTTTTATTAGTATGTGTTTAGGAAAGGGAATAAAAAGACACCTTGAGCATTTTTATAGCATGTGTAAATCTTTCATTGATGTGGTAGTGATGGTAGAAGTTAAAATGTCTAAGTAAAATATATTTACCACGGCCCTTTAGAAAACAGAAAATACGTGACAGCTCCCTTTCGCTTTCCATTTGAATGAACAAATGCAGACATTTGGTCTCCTCCTTTTTTCCAAACTTTATAGGAATATTTCCCTGTATAATGTATTATATCATTGGATATCACATTGGACTATCTTGTATGTAAATATGTAGAATGGTAGATCAACGAGCCAAAAATTACCACCTACAGGTTGTTCACTCTTTTTTATAGGATTTATACATATGGAGGAGGTTCTGTGACTCTGTGAAACTTCTTTTTCTTGTGTCTCTTATATTTATAAATATGAATCGGATGGAAATTGCATGAAACGAGAAGGAAAAAGTTGGAAAGAACGGAAAAAAAGAAGGCAGTATTGGATGGAGATATTTTTATGTTGTATACAGCACAGGCATAAATAGCGGGTATTTATTCAGTTGGTTGTTGTTGAAGTTGAGTACATACCAGACTGTTGTATGTAAAGGATGTACTTTCAATAAGGCCATTGCATTGGTCTCTATTAATAAGACACTACATTGAGTACAGTTGATATTAATATTCTCGATTGTCATCATATTTGATTGGTCTGCTCGCACTTTCCCGTAGACAGAACCAAATCATATGATTTTTCTACATTTAAATTTATTATTATACAAAGTGCTTTTTAATCTTGAGTAATGAGCACCCTGCCTATTAGTCTCTTTAGTTACATATACATTATGTACATACATACGCTATTAGATTAGCATAAGTTATTCCAGTGAAAGCTGCTCTCTTGTGCCTCTGGCAACAAAAATCAATGATCCAAGTGACGTCCACTATGAATGTCCCGTTCAATCTTGAATATACTTCCAATATCTTTGGTATTATCTTAGCTTGTAGAATTAAGATTGCATTTTTATTTAAATGAACCTTCTTGTTTGCGTATGTACTATTCTTATCTTCTATATAACTTACAAGCACAAATATCGCTCCATCAAATTTACAGCGATAAATTCCCTACCAAGTCTATTCTAAAATCAGGCATATTTAGTGTGGTGTATGGCTACGTACTATTATGGTAAGTAAGTAATGACATAAAATAATGGCATTTTTATACATTTATACTCACCAATTAATAATTTTGGTGGGAAAGGTACACATAATATTTTTTTCTCAAAGGTACACAAAGTTTAAGTGACTAACCATAATAATTTATTACAATAAACGAGAGAGAGAGAAAACAAAAGAAAAAAACACGTTTTGTAAAGATGAAAGAAATAGAAATTTTTATAAGCGGGATTTTCTATTGAGCCGAGTGAAAAAAATGTCCAGGAAAAAAACAATGGTGATTAGTTATGGAGTGTCAGAATGTGTCAGTAATAGTTGGGAGTAAATCGTAAGTCAAATGAATTAAAGTCATGGTCATAATTTTAGTGTGATCGCTAGTACATGGTCTAGTCTTTGCAGTGAAAATACATAAAATAATATAATAATAGCAACTATATATTTATGTGTGCTAGTAAACACGAATGTAAACGTAGACTCTACTATGAATAAACAAATCAACTTAAAAGTCAAATGCTACGCATATGAACATGTTTTGATTCATAATCATAAGTACATTTTGATACAGTAATATCTTTTGAAAAGGCCATCTAATAACAATAATTCCTTCATTTCGTTTACACAGTCAACAACAACAAGAACAACAACAACAATAGAAAGAAAAAATAGTATAATAATTATTATAATACAAGATCTCAACTAATATTTAAGGTTGATTTATCTAGCATTATTGATACCATTTGAAGGAGTCCTTTCTATACAGTTGCTGTTAAGACGATCTTTTGTTTTTATATTTATACGGTGTCGGTTATTGAAATTTTTCGATTTAAATTAGACTAAGATCAAGTCCAACGTTATCTAACGTTGGAGGTCTAACTAATACTTTTGTTCTGCACGTGTCGTTGCATCATCCTTTGAAGGTAGTTGTAGAAGTTACTTAAATTTCCCAAAAAACACATGTCAGGTGTTGAAAATTTCAGACTTCTTTCCTGATTTCTAATGAGGTAAATTATCTTGAAATTTCCCTTTTTTGCTTTTAGAATTTGAGTGCCAAAATAAATTTTTTGTTCTATTCAAATTTTATCATTAATTAACATTTTTGTTCGATGAAGAGCCATTGATTTTCAGCATGTCCATCAAAGTTCATTTTACTCGCCAAGTACTTGAAGCATCAAGCGTCTGAAAGAGCCACTCTGTGCAATCCGCTCAGCAGGTTGACCAACAGAATTAATCTAAAAAGAAAAAAAATTAATTAAAAAACTCAATTATTGTTTTTTCAACATGTAAATATATTTCTAGTAAAAGCACTTGAGCACAGGGAGTGATTCACTTTTACTATGTAACAGTTTACTCTGCTTTAGCTATTTTACAAGTGCTTGCTTCCTTCGAAATTTTGGATGTACATAGCTAAGAACTGAAAGGTCAAAAACATTTTTTATGAAGTTCCGTTTCCTTACATGAGAGCTGGGAGCGGTGGCATGAGCATATTTCTGCGGCGGAGGATTACGCTGGACACTTGGTGCAGGGAGAATTTTCACTGGCTGTTCATCCTCAATCAGAGCTTGGAAAGTTGGTGATTTTGAAGGATTAAATTCAAGAGGAGCAGCAGGAGTCAGATGTACAGGTGCACCTCTGTAAAAGAAAGTAAACAAAAACCAATGGATAATTTTTAGAAAGAAAAAATATTCTCAGAATGACAAATGGGTTCAACTCAATGTAAATAGATGTGCCTTACAAGTTAACTCCAGTTTGCACATAAACCGCTTCATTGACATTTTGTTGTGAGTACAACGGCCCGGGTGAGTTGAACTGTCTGTTAACGACGGCACGATTCTCATCCAACCTAGCCACCACGCTCTTTTTCCCCATCAGGCCATGAAAATCAATAGGAGTATTCAACTTATATATATATTTATATATTTAAGCACACGTTAAGTAAGAGCCATACTTATATTTACGACGAGAATTGCCTTTTGCCAATTTTAAATGATCCCTCAATCCTATCCTTTCCTCAATAAATACATACTAAAAGCTAACTCATACATCAACAGATTATCTCATTCCCTATCTACCAAGGAAGAGAAAAAACCTGAAAAAAGCTTGATCGAGGAAAAAAAGATTACACACATGCCGCAGAGGAATCTTTTTGACTAGAAAAAAACGTTTGTTTATGTTAAAGGGAAGGAGAAGCTATTTTGGAAGTGTGAAAAGTTAATCATCATACCCTTTCGTCAAGTGGTCTGTAAACAGTTGGTCTGCCAGTTCCACTAATTTTATTGTTAACCAAGTCAGGCCTGGGCTTCACTCCGGGGAAAACCAATTGAGTTGTTCTATATGGCTGAAATTTATATGTGAACAAATTCCTTCAAAAAACAATATTCCACCTTCCTACAAATTCCCCCCATTATTTCCAACTTGCATATTATTTCCTCCAGTGGATTTTTTAAATTCATTTAATTTTTTAATCGAAAAATTTTGACTAGCTTTCTTGAAAGACCAAATTTCCCACCTGATTTTGAATAACTTCACGCTCTTTTTGAGTCTCCAAAACTACTTCATGAAGTTGATCGAGTCGTTCGGCGTTGTTAGGAAACCGTGTCACGGGCAGAAATTCAACGGGGCTATAAACAAAAATTAAATTACCCAAGTTTATAAAAAATCCCCATAAAAATTCCACCTCAACCGCGGAGATGCATAAAAAATGGTTTGATTAATCTTTTCAAAAAATACACCTGTTTAAAGCGTGAGCAAAAAGGGGGCTCCGAGGAGAGGCCAGGGTCGCCATGTCCTCCAACTGGGAGAGCACACGCTGCAGACGGTAACTGCCTATTTCTGTAAAAAATATTTACACAATGGAATTTTTTCCTTTTTTTTGCTTTAAAAGGAAATGTTCAAAACTCCGTTTCCCAAAGCTACATATTTTGTGGATGATGTCTTTGGTTTATTCTAGTAATAGAAAAAATAAGCTTTTAAAGGCACATTTCTAAGGAAGGTGGTAAGACGCCCATTAATAAAGGGGTACTGCCCACAAGCAAAATAACTATAATTCAAAGCACTGTAAATTCCATCATCTTTTAATTTAAAGCTGAAATTCTCTGGTTTATTAAGCCATGGTGTATATGCCTTGGTTGGTGAATGAGGCAAAGAGAGAAATATAACCGATGAATTGCCCATGTCTTTTCTGGCTTTGAGTGTACGGAAAGAGACATCGTCGGGGAAAGTGCAAAAGGGGCTATAATTTTGTTTTTCCCATAACGATACGAAAATTATAGCCCCTTTTGCACTTTAGCCGACGACATGCTGTAGTAATGCAGGGAAAAGATATGGAGCTATGAAATGGAGTTCTAGAATGTTCCACTCGAAATCCATTGAAAATGGATGGAAATGGAGCAGAAATTCACCTTAAATTAAGCACGTGACGTTTTGAAAAAAAAAACTATCTTCAAGGATTTCAACTTTAGGGCTTATATATTATTAAGCTGATATTATATAAAATATCAGCTTAATAATATTCGAGTTATAGGATTGATGCTAGGAGCAAGAGGGACGATTCCAACGTTTTTTGAAAATTTCAGAATTGATCTTCGACTGCCAAAATCTTTAGTTGATGATTTAGTAGTGGCAATCATTCGTGGAAGTTATAGAATTGCTTTTCATCATTTATATGGTTGAAATAATTTAAACCAAAAAATATTGTCAAACAATTTGTAATTGATATACTGTTTCTTCAGGCAAATACCGCAATGGTATCAGTGAAACAATAAAGTTTCTTTCTCTCTTTTATGCTTTTGTTACCCAGACCCTGGAGCTTATTCCCTTTCGTAATAAAGTCCCTGAAATAATTATTTCAGAAAAACTTAAAATGAATAAGATTTGTGATGATGGATTTTAAAGCAATAAATTGTTTCTCTACAGTTCGAGCTATATAATAAATGTAAATTGTTAAGGAAGGAGTATTTGATGAAATAAGCGTCAAGAGTGAAGCAACAGATGCGGAGGATCTTCGTCACCGAATGAGTCTCCGACCTAAAAATCTCACTAACTTTCAGTTACAAGCCACACTCTCAATTAGAAGGACACTTTTATGAGCAGAAAAGTCTTGAGTAAAAATTTATGCACTCTCACTCGACAATCCGTAACGTATCTCTCTCTCTCTCTTGATCCTTGTCCTCTATATTAAGCTATACTAACTCGAATTTGAAAAAAACTCCAATGTAATTACACGGGAGCCCAGATTGAAAGTATGTTGGGAAATTCTTGTCTGTCTGACTTGTTGTGATTCTCTCTCTCTCGATATACGCAAATGGAAAGGAGGTTATACGTTTGAGGAAAAGAGAGCGAAAGGAGTAAACTTATTAGTTGTTGCTTTCTCAAAGTGCTTTAAAAGATTGAAGCTCGAGTAGGAAAGTTCAATAGCATTTCTTTCCTTGAAATCTTTTGACATTTCACACAAAATCTCCCCACCTCTTGATTCCAATCTTTGAGGAAAAGCTACCATTTCCAAATCCTACATGTACACATATACACATCTGATAATATGTTGACGGACTGACTCAGTCTGTCTCTACAGTCTCTACCTACATAAATGAAAGTTCATTGCAGGATCGTCCATATAGTTCCTACATACTAAAGCTTCATTTAAGAACCTGTACGTACGTATGTATGTCTGCTATTAATAGGTAGGTTTTCCGACCTCCCAACTCCTATACACTACACAAGTTCAAGCTTATTGGCTTTACAAGTTTTACTATGCCAATATACATAGTAAATGTAATACAGACATGTATGTAAATAGTTACTGCAGAATTCTACACTGAGAGTTATTGTTCACAAATTCTGACTTTCGAACTGATATTTCCCTCTGTACACTCTCCACTTCAACCGGGTTAAGCTCCCCCGACTGTTCATGACTTGAGTATTCTTCTTAAAATTATTCACAACTTGAAAAATCTCTGTTTGTGGTACATTAACAACTGCTCTTAAAAAACATTTCCTATGAATTTAACCTCGTAAATCTTTCCAACCTAATCATGATCAATCTCCTTTCATATTTTATACTGTACACTGCGCACTGTAAGGATGCTCTCCTTTAATTTACTCCAATAAGCTCTCCATAAAAAGTCTCAACAACAGCTTCATTATTCAATCATTATTCATTGGAAAAAATGTTAGCCTAAATTATTAACCAACCTCAACAATTAAAAGAGATTTTTAAATAAAAATTAAATCCAAACCTGAGCTACTTTTTAACCTCCAAACAACACTTACGTAATTGTCCTGACCTAAAGTATTAGTGCTTCCTAGTAATTGGAAGACAAC
The DNA here is from genome assembly GCA_034693705.1 of Spatulosminthurus flaviceps. Lineage (NCBI taxonomy): Eukaryota > Metazoa > Arthropoda > Collembola > Symphypleona > Sminthuridae > Spatulosminthurus > Spatulosminthurus flaviceps. The sequence goes on along the minus strand of JAQFXU010000257.1, from coordinate 38,073 downwards.
AAGTTTTGTCTCCTCAAATGAGTCAGGAATTTAAACGTTTTTAATTGAAACATAAAACTTGAAATTCCACGAAATATTTTGTTCCATTGAAAACACCCACTTTTATCGTACACAATTACGGTACTATGTACTACACACTTATATACTACAGTGTGTATACTGTATATGGATAAATTATATAGCTACTGGGAAACAGGGCACAACATGTGCATTCCAGACTGCAGAACCGAAACACCCCTCAAAATGAAATCCGAGAATTTACTGGATTTAACCTTCATAAATAAGTGAGAGGTTGCAGACCCAATCAATATCCCTGTCGAATCTCGATGTCAGAGCTAATAAATACCAATAAAATAAATCCCACACGCAATAACACCAAACAAAAACAACATGTACAAACAAAAATTTGACTTGAGCACACTCAAATTAAATCAACATGGACTGACTGAGCCAAAAGTAAACCAAAGGAATGTTAATAATGGAAAGGAGCACTCATAATTTAAACCCAAGCCAAAAGGTAAGTACAGTTAAAAAAAAGTCCAACTAGGTCAGAACTGCATCCAACACCAGAAAAGTATATCCATAATTCAAGAAATTGTTACATAAATAATTCATAGTTATTAAAAATTTCCATGCTATTGCAATTTGTAAAAATTACACGTATCAATAATAAACCTTTCGAATTATACTACTTATAATTACATTCCCATAAATTCATTTTCAATGGACATAATTATTATTATTTGAAAACTTAAATATACATAGTGTACACCAACCGGAAAAAATTAAAATATCTCAACATAAAGAAAGCAGGAATATATAGAAATGAAGTCAAGAAGCAACAAAAAAAGTGAAACTTACGAAGAGAAAACTTCTCTTGACTTTCAGTTTACTGGTGTATGAACGTGAACTAGAACACACCGTTTTCCAACAGCCCTTTTTATCACTCCCTTCAATTTCAACTACAGGATTATAGCGTCTACAAGAACAACTTCAAATGTGTAAACTGTATATTATATATATTTGTTGTACAAAATAAATCAACAAAACACCTTTGATTATTATTAATAATTAATATACAAAAACAAGTTTTCTAAATTTTATATTTTTTATCAAACTATTTATCATTCCAAAATTGTGATGCTTTGTAAAAATTCCACTCCAGACTCATGAAATGAATGTTTAATAAATACAATGTATTAATCCAAATGACCCATATAGTCCCAACACTAATTCCAAATCTTAGTAATTTAATTGGTAATAGTAGATATGGAGTAAATTACATATTTAAAAAATAGAGGAAATTTTTTGACTCACTTAAAGGATTTTTTTACACAGTCTTTAATGTTTAGTCTGTATTTTCGTGTGGGGGTAAAACTATACTTAAATCAATCTTTTCTCTACGGAATCTTTGACTATTATCGTTGAACTAGAGCTTATGCTTTTGATAGGCTGCCCAGGTTGGAAATGAAATAAGAATGTTTTTGCAAGTTACAGGAAAATAATGATTTCTTTATTGCTTACCTCCCTTTTTCGAGTCCAGAATTTCGAAGAAAACTGAGAGAGGGTGATGGCGGGTGATCAAGTGTCAAGTGGAACACACAAGGAATGTGTGTAGCCAGATGTAAAAGAATGGGAAGGTATTACGGCGCAGAATTATCCTCCAAAGGGGGTAAACCAGATTTCCTATAGTATTTTTTCGTTCTTCGCTAAGTTTTCTTCTTTTTTCACTCTCAAGAGACTTTTTAACTCTTGGACGATGGCAATTCCCTAATGTTTAGACAAGAGAGAGAAGCTATGTTAATGTTGAAGATCCTATAAGGATTTTATGTACACAATTACACTATATAAGACTCAGCACCAACAAAAATAATGTATAGAAATCCTCAAGAGATAGTAATATAAGAAAAAAGCGTAGGATTTTTCAGCATCTCACAACTTTTCACCAACAACAAGTAAGTCACGAGAGAGGCAGTACGCAATTTATGTATAAAAGATGCATAAATGTACCTGACTAATATCTGTAGTGCCTTGCCTCTTTGAATGTATTGTGACTAAGTAACGAGTAAATGGAACTGAACTATAGTCAATTTTGCAACCAGAGGAAAATATTCTAAGCTCTCATTGTAATAGAGTACTTAGTTCATATATAGGCTACTCGTAGGAATTTATTTGTATATACTACCTTAAAGATTCAGAGTATAATATCTGTTTCGTAAAAACAAACTAATGGAGTTGTGGTTGTTAGGATTTTTGTGGTCTTCGTTCCGTGTAAAGGATATAGTCTGTCTGTCCTTTCTTTGAGAAATCAGTGCTCACCGTCCTAAAGTGAAGGTCTAACGTGAGATTGAGCTAGAGCTGGTAGTTTTGTTGGGGATGATGATATGAAATAGTATGAGGATCACTCTCCTGCTTTTCCTTCCTCTCACTTTGCATCTCTCTCGTCTACACTTTGTGGAGGATGAAAGTGTATCGAGTTATCATACGTTTGCCAGTTTGCGAATATTTTGCAGGAAATGTCTCGAATGGAGTTTATTTTCGGTTCTTCCCTTCTTCTCTTTACACATATTATAACTATATAGTTTTTCCACCACCACCACCACCAGTCAACAACAGTAGGGCGAGTAGGGGATTATATAGGTTCAAGTATAAATGCTAGATGCAAGTAGACATTACTTCTAATGTCCTATATATGTCTCTTAGGATATGTACTCGTAGTGCCAAAAGGTATGTTAAAAAATGAATAGAAGCATTGAGAGTCATACAGGAACTAATGAATATGCATGTATGGGTTATGGAAAAGTGTGATAATGTAGTACTAATAATGAAAGGTTGGGAGAGAAAAAATCTATGAGGAGAGGCAAGTACTGGAAATTTTATAAATATATCCAACCATGCAGCCCTTGGGTTCTGCACACTTGTCAAGCTAAAAGGTTCAAAGGATTTTAATAACGTGCATCTATATATAAAATCTTGTTAGAGGATTATCTCATAGGTATATTCACAATTTAGGTATGTCAGACTGAATCACATGTATTTAATGTTGAAGCCATTTCCGTACCAAGAACACCCGTGCCAATAAAACATTGTCATTTTTTCCAGTGCCGCCGAGAACCTCCTCAGGTTCATTTGTTTAACCCAAGAATTTAACATTTACACTAATGGCAATAGGGCTGGTTGGTAAGAAAAACTATCAGTAGATTTTTTGCAAACCTTGACTACAAAAACAAAGATGAGAAAAAAATTAGTTCCAGGAGTTTCAATGAGTTGTATAAATGAGGAACCACCTACGACCAAGAATTATTTTATTGAGCCAAGTAAATATTTATGAGACTCTTGGTCCCGTAGATTTCAGGATAGGAAATTAAGGAGATTTAACATAATAATTATTAGTATTGTGCTGGATTTAATAATTAATTTTTGTTGATGTTAAAATCAAAAATTGGCTTTTAGTGTTGTAGAAGTGAAGGGGATCTAGTTTCGAAGGTAGGGGATAAAAAGATAGTTGACTACCATAGAGTATATAAAAGTAGTAAGTTCTAGAGACAGGCCAGATTTTTGATTGGGTTTAACGCCTGCACAGCTGAGAGACTTGTCTTTGCAGCCCTTTGGACGTCACTCAGGAGTTGCAAACATGCTTGAATACATACGATGCTGGCTGGTGTGAGTGCAAATTTCCGTGCCAAGTGGACCGTTCTGCTAAAAATAGGTTTGATCTGACTCTCTCTCTCTCGCTTCATGTACCGACCCCGTCACTACTCGTCAGCATGTTTTTAGACTTCTGGGAAATCATTGCGGGTGCATATGGAATTGGTATGACTATAAGCAGATTCTTTTAACTGATGTTGTTTCTCATCTGTATATTGACTTTGACATGAGGACGAGCAGCGTGTGTTCGGGAAGGTAGAGTAGACCTGGCTTGAGAACGCAAGCTTGAAGAATAGGCAAATACCTGTACGCAACGTTTCATAATGAGATGAAATGTACTGTGCATCTTTTTGAAGAAAGGGGCAGTATTATTATGCTTGGCTTTATTTCCGCTTCCTGGATCTGCCACTACTACTGGCATGTATTGTAAATGACAATTTTCAAGGAGCTATTTAGTCTCGAGGTGTATTAATATCAGGAACCCATGTTACGCTGTACCCTTGCTACATGACGGATTTATTTGTGAGCCATCATAGAGTTTTAACTTTTAACGTACAGTGCGAGAGTAGCATGACGGTGTCTTACAAAAACTGACAATATCTTTTAGCGCACATATGCGTGTACTGTGCACTACCTCGAATCAACAAAATGTTATCAATTAACTACACGACAACCTTCTGAGTTTAAAGTTTCTGAAATGATTCTTTAAAAAATCTTTTCCACCAAATATTCAATATATCAGGTACACACTGCGCACTGCATTGAAGGGTTGAGAATTTGGAAAACAAGAGTATTAAAATACGACGATACACGGTATTCATAGGAATAGGGTTAGAATGGGTCTGAAGGTTACGAATTGGAGCCAAAAGGAAAAAATGTTTTTAATGAGAGCTATAGAATATCATTAAACATTTTCATGTGGCCGAACATAAACTGGTTTCCAAAGTATCGGAAACTGAGAGTTTGATGTCGTGACACTGCACTTGTTTTTTGAAAACATTTACTACTTTGGAAACTAGTTCTGGGGATATTTAAAGAAATGAATAATGGCTAAACTGGGAGATAAAATTGACGATAAAGAAAATGATGTTTATGTGAAACTAAAAATATAATGTAAGTACAAATATTCGTTGCCGGCAGTTATGGTGGATTATATACCCATCTTCTGCTACATCCAATAATTGGGTCTTACTGTCTTATAAATTAGGTTATGCTACAAATATGAATGATTTGATGCTTGTTTGGAACTTACTGTTTCCATGGATTCCAGTAACAAATGGATTTTTATGCATGCACTTTTGATGTGTAACATAAGCTTGCTCTTCTCGGAAAAAAGCAGATGGTTTTCAAGTTCTCATTCCAAAGGATCTGTTTCTAGTCAACCCCGTATACACCCAGAAGGCTTTCGTTCCTTGACTGCATTTTTGTGCAAAACTGGAGGTCTAAATACACTAAATACAGTGTAGCGAAGTAGGAAGGATCATTGGACAAAAACTTACGTGGTATTTTACAATAGTTAAAAAAAGCCACGCCGTCAGATGAAATTATTCAGCAAGCTGCATTTCATGGAGGGAGGCAGCCAACGTTGACGTGGAAAAGGACGTTTTAGCCATTCATCGTGATCCTTCAGTTGATTTTGCTTAGTCATGTAAACTATTTGGATAATAAATGTGGTTCAAGAACAGTTTACATTTTGCGCCGTTTCTGGCTTTCTCATTTTAAAATCCACTGTCGGATGTTTTATTCGAGTCAACGATAAGCATGAGGACTAGAAAACATGTTATTTATAATTATTTTCAAGGTCATTTTACAGATTCTGCACTCTACAGAAGAGATATTCCGGACTTGACGTTTTCTAATAATTACAAATGCACAAGATAATTCTTGAACATGCGGTTATTAACTATTTACGCTGAGAACAAGCAAGCTTCTAAAATACCTGTTAACATAACTAAATTACAACCAAACGTATTAACCTAAATCTATTAGGTAATGGTAATAAATAAGTTGTACTAATACCAATATCATTTAACGATTGAAAATACCTTTTCTCACGTTGTTAGTCATCCTAAGAAATTATCAAAGCAAATAATGAAGATTAATCTACCACGTGACAACAGTGGTAATGTATGAAACATTTTTTAATTAGAGCTGTGCTTGATTATTTCATATCATTATACAGTCTTGTAGTTAATCGAATAGCGCAGCGTGCAGTTTACGTATGCATTTGTCGTTTATTAATACATTATTACAATATTTTTACTGAGTGCCCGCTTTAAGTTTCTTGTGTGTATTTTGCTCAGAGATTGTGCAACCGGTCACTTCTGAGCAGATCTTCTAGCGGGAATTATGGCTTTCTTTCTCGATTAGTCGAATTAAGTGGTGTCTCATACCAGAGACGAAGTCGGACGTAGCTGTCTGAACTCCTTGAATTCTCCCGTACTTTGAGGCAGCATCGGCAATTTTCTCTGCATTGCACAGAACATGTATCCCACAATCATAACCATTTCTCTGCGTTTCACACATCAAGTTTTGGTAAGTTGCAGCTGTAAGTAACAAAACATTTTCAATTAAAGAATCTGCAACGCTTCATATTTTTTCACACAAAAATATAGTTACTCCAAGTATAATGAAATGCAAATTGACTAGTTAGACGTCATAGCTTAAAGCATGTAAACGGGTCGGACATTTATTCAACAAACCAAACCCATTTTAGTAAACAGTGAGGTAAAAGCAAAGTAGGTAAAATAGAGCAATGAAATTTATAACTTACTCGAATGAGAACTACAACATTCTTGTAACGAAATAATAACACTGTAAATAAAACAAAAATGCTGTTGGATCTAACTGCTCATGCTTCCCACTGATCCAAAAATTCCTACTTTTGACACTAGCACCAAGAGCACATCCTAAGAGAAACCTCACTATTCTTTTGAACTGAAGCGACAGACATTATGTATCCCTAAGTATACGCGGAAGTATGCAAACACATCAGCTCATTTGAAGTTCTTCCACATATAAGTCAACATAATGTATAACATAAAATCACTCGTACGTAACTAGAACGCAAAGGATTTGGAATAACGACTAGGTTTGAAGCTTTTGACTTGCTAGCTGAACTTCAGATTTTCTTGAGTAAAATTTTTAATTTAATTTAAAATTTCAAGTAATACAATGAAAAAAACTAAACGCGTCATCAGCCAAAGTATTTAGTTTAATTTTCAGGCTGATAAGAAGTCTCTAAATCCATACATCAATAAAATCCCGTGACAATGACTTTTTCGCAGAATGTGGAACCTTCTCTTTTAGCCTCCATTGAAACTCACTGCTCGCTGAAGGTCATACCCTACACTCTAAGATACTACTCAAAAGCTCTAAGCCACACACTCTGCAGCACAGATCCAAACTTATTTATACAACAACACCATGCAATTAAAAATACTCACTAGGAGATACGAACGAAGCCAGCTTTTCATAAATCCTGCGGGCTTGAATATCATTCCCACCTCCGGTAGTCATGGTTGAGTCAAAATGTCCGAAAAAATTCTCTCGCCGTGAAAATACTAACAGACTCCAGTGGGAACCTACGGGTAAAACAACATTCACATTTTAAAAACTCATTATACTCAATGCGAAACACATTTTACTTCCATTACTCCAACTCCCACCAACATCACTTCTCTGCCAACAAACATCAATAAATGTAATTCTAAAGTCATGAAAAGTAAAGACTTCAACACTCTCGCGTCTCATCCAGTTGCAACAAATGCAAAATGCAAGGAGTTCACAAACCTAATAATTCACCCCAACTAAAATACTACGACAACAATGAACATTAACATACAATCACCTGATTCACCTACACATCATCCCTGATGATGCAAAAAGAACTCACTTCAGTCACGTCAGACTCCTCGCTAAACAATACAGTTTATTACTTACTAATTCAAACCACTGATTTTTTTAAATATCAATAACGCTATATTTAGCTCAAAATTCCATTCCATACCTACCCTTTATCTCCCAACTAAAAAATCTTTCAGTTTTAACCCTTCTCAAAAACTATAAAAATTCCATCTACTCTTTCCATAAAAATTAAGCTATCACACATCAAATCATACACGCTTTAAACACAAAATCCTCAACTGGAAACTGGAATTGCATTTACTTCGTCGTTAGTTTCCCTGTCACTGTGTCACTTTTATAGCAAGTACAAAAATATCCTATTATCCTCGAAATTCCCGGGAACCTCACAAATAAAAACTACAAGTACCTATCTAGAAACTCAATAATAATAAATTACTACAAAGCACTACAATATATTACGCAACTCATTTCAAAAATAAATTATTCAACAAACCTCCATAATGGTCATGCGGATCCATGGAATCATTGACGGGCCAAAACATTAAACTAATTCTCTTGAGACATTCCAGCCCTCCTGTAAATACCGGAATGTCACTCTTGCACCCAAGTTTAATGCACTGTGTTATTTCCGGACCGAAAAATTTAAACCCCGCTGACTCCGGGTACAGACGTGATAAGTACTCAAAATAAAAACCAATTATAGTATCATTAAGCCATTGTGTGGAGCCCAATATTTCCATTTCATTCTTCCGAATCACATAATCCCCATAACTTAATATTAATGAATTTCTCTCCATTTCCCCCCAACAGTGGACCTTGGTTGAACTACGACCCAAGCCTAACTGCTTCCTGCTTAAATAAGGAATGCAACCTATCGTGAATCCTGATCCTGATTAGCTCTCTTTTCCCTCTTAAATTCTAGAAAAATATTACCACATGCACTTGACTCTCAACTTTCTATTTTTACATTGATTAAATTTTTATATTTCTTAAATTTCAAGCCTTATAATTCCCATTAATATATAATTTGTTCCCCAATATTAACACCACAATAATAATTATTATAGCACCAATTTCACTGATTTTGAAATCTCACAAGAATATTCAGCTATCAGGGTACTTTTAAACTGAACTGAAATTCTGTGTAAATGTAAGAGAATAAAATAATAATTGTTGACTATTAATGAAATTCCTCGCCAGTTGTTTTTTTATTGATTTTATTTTTAATTGCACGCGGGTTGCGGCTTATTACCGCCGATATCATTTAAAATTCCGGTTAACTTTTTTTTTGTAAAGTCAAGAAAGTAAAGTACAAATCAAATCATAATAAAATCAAAAGCAGAAGCTCTCAAGTACTTATGTAGTTATATAATGCAGATATTTCACCTTATATCACCGTTCCATCTCATTACATAAAGATACATACAATTTAATTCTTATGAACTTGTAGTGGTTCTTCGGACGTCCACGACGAAGCGCTTCAATCAGCAAGTTAACGTTTTCCAATAACAAAAATATTCTTGAGACCCAGAGGTAGCGCTGGGCGTACACTTTAATAAAAATAATAATAAGGGGAATAATATTATCATTCATACCATATAATAATTTTAAAGACGGTTTTACACGGTTAATTGTGACCGACTGTCCGTACGCTTTTTGGGTCATTAATAATAGAGGACCGTCAGTAAAAACTGAGCAATTAAACACTTAAAAAGCTGGGAGGCTTTTTATTACCTTGCTTGGGTTGTTAATTGGTTTCATTGGTCAACTTTTACTCTCCAAAATTCTCCAATTATTTAGGTCAATTATCAGAAGAATTTTTAGGTACTTAATGTGCCAATCATAATATGTATAAAAAAATAAATTTCTTTAAAATCTGTCCGTCTGTCCATCCGCGCTTTGGGGTATTAGTTGGAGTATTATACATATTCTGAGATTAATTGGCCTATTTTGCCCATCATTCCCCAGTTCTTTATGGCATTAGTTGAAGGATTGGTTTTTTATATTAACTGGTCAATTTTATTCAGTAATCAACAGTTTTTTGGGGCGATAGTTGTAGGATTGTTTAGTAGGATTAATTGGGCAAACTTAACCAACATTCGCCGTTTTATAATATCGCATTTATATAACAGAATTTTTAGGTTTTTCTGTTAGAGTCTTACGTAAGACTTAAGTGAAGTTGCTTAAAGGATTAACAGTTTGTCCTGGATTGTAAAATTACTCTTCGTTTTCATTACTGATGGTTAATCTGTAATATTGTAGATTAAAAGCTTAACCGATATAAAGTATGCTATAAGTATAAGCAATGCTCTTGCTGGCAGTCAATTAATTTTGGGAATTTTTCCGAGAACTCTCTTTTCCCGGTTTTTCTTCTTTCGCAAACGTTTAGGAACTCCCGAGAGTCAAACACCAAACAAAAATTTGAGAAGGCAAGGTATGTAAATACTTGTTGTACAAAAGAAGCGGCTTTAAAGTTGACTTTAGTTTGGCCTGACACAGAATCTAATTAGTTGATGTTTTAATTAATGTGGACACCCATTCAACTCGAACTGACGTTTTCTAAGCATTTTCATGAAATTACTACCAATCCGTTAATCAAACGGGTACTTGTTTCTGTACACACACCAAAGATCAAGTAAGTCATTAATAAAAGGATTTGGAGGGACGGGATATTTGGACTAACTTTCATGTAAAATAAGCTATGATTTGGGATCTGTCAAAACTTGAAGTCTGTGGAGTTTTCAAATTGGGAAGTTTGAAGGGTTTAATTTTTATAGTTTAAAACAATCATTTCCTTTAAAGCAATAAGCGTATGGAAACGGCTTAATGAAAGGCATGAGTTGAAATACATAACTACAGAAGCTGCGGGAGAACGCGTACGTGCTTGTTATAAAGAGCCGAAAAAGTTTCATTTGCAAGGTGGAATTCATTTGGATGACGAAATAATTATTTTTTTACGCAAATCTTAACCTTAGAAAGCAGTGCAAATATGATAGGCAGTATCTTCAGTAGTATCTTGAAAGGCAGGGATACTTACAATTAGAAAATTGAAGGGTTTTTGAGATCATGACAATTGTTGGGATATTGTGGTAGTAGATCCGTTATTAGATTGTGCATTAGGAGAAAATAAATTTTCAATTGTTTGTACTATTTATAATGAAGTATTCTATGTTGATGCCATAGCTGTTTGTAAATACTTGGTTGGGGTATAATCTTGTGCGTATGTAACCCGCTAACGTTAGCAATGAGAGGATGAAGGGTCACTGAGTGAGAGATGAGGGAAACTCCATGATTCACATGATTCTGGATAAATGAGTAGTATTGGCGGTGGGCGAGTGAAGAGCAAGTTCACACACCAATAGGTTCGTCTTATTTCATCATCATCATCATCATGCTGATGAAGACGGGAGAAGAGAACGTTTTGTAATTTACGGGCTGACTGACTCAAATCATCCATTGAGTGAAATCACCAGCTCAATTTTGTTCCTGTGTATATATTCTTCTTGTTTAGTAGTAGTTCACTGTATGTAGCGTGTAAATATGTGGCTCCTAATGGAGCCATTCTGACTCTCCTTCTGACTATATACTTCCCAAGTTTTTGGTGGGGGCATCAGAATGATTGTAATTGTTTCAAAGTGTAGGTTTTGTTCCTCGAGTTTGAGCTGACTAGGAGGGGAACAGTATGGAGGAGAAAGTGTCTATGTATGAAAGGTTGACGGTGTATTGATACAAAGGCTGAAGTCGAACCCACTTGGGTTCAAATGTATTTATATAGGAAGTATATATGTGTGGAAGTTTTATGTAAGTATCTGATCTGTCGCAAACTCTTCGAGCTTACCTACTCATTATTTTATCGCGGCAAAAGGCTGTACAATTCCCCAAACACTTATACTCTCCTTTGCTCCTCAGTATATTCCTCCTTCCTCCACTTTAATCAAATACTTTAGGGGCACATGGAGAAGAGGCAATAGAGTTTCTGTTAACCTTGAGGGAATTAAATCGTGTAAAAAATGCCACGATTTTCAGGAACAATACTACAACAATAATAATATTATTATTACTTTCAGCTATACGTTGTTGCCCCTTCAAATTATCGCAGCGTTCTCAATTTATTTTTCAGTTATTATGCACACAATTAATTTTAACAAACAACTGTAATTAATTAAGGCAGCCTAAATCCCGATAACTATTAATATCTTCAAATATTTTCGTGCCTCGTAAGCATTGTTACACTTAAACATGTAAATAAAAAACCAGATTTAATTAGGCTTGCTCCAATATGTACAAAGCAATTTGATTCATAGACATTTTTAAACAAGAGTAAATAAAGCTTTGTTTATAAAAACGATATATGTTTTCAAATAAGAGTCTTCCTAACCGTTTAGGAAAGGTTTCTAAAGGTTTAATTGGATTGCCAATGTCGTAGTCTCGCAGCACTTGAGTTGAAGCTTCTTGTAAAATTAAATGCGCTTTTGTTACAGGATTCTACAGCTACAGAAGCTACACCAGAAATAGTAATTTCCCAAAACGAACTTGTGGATGGGTCTCCCCCCTGACAAAGAAATAATGACTGGGAAGAGACGGCACGAGGAGGGAAGAAGCATGCATACTTGCAAAAATGACAGTTATAGATGGTTTGCAGGGTGGTAATAATAATTACACTACCGGCCAACAAAACCAAGAGACAATCTCATTCTACTGATTTACTGCTCAACTAAATAATTATTACAGCTTTTGCTCCAGCCTTCCGATCTTCTTATTGTCATGTATGGTCTAACCTGGTATGTATTAACTCTCTTTTGAAACATGAGTACATGTACCGTTAATACAAAAAGCAATGCGCCAATACTCCAATTGATGTGTGGGATATTTTTTTTATCAAAATGATGAAACGGTACATATTATTATTTGATCAAACTGTTAATACTCCCTAATTGTTAAGGACGAATCTTCTAAGATCCGTTCCTGGTAAGTTAAGTATTACAAAGTAAACGTACTAAACAGAAGGAAATAACCAGGTAGTTTAGGTGCGAAAAGATCCGTTCTTTCCCATGTTGAAGGGTACGACCCTAAACCAACTCATTGCAAACTAGCCGCCTGAACCTGTCTCCCACGCCAAGCTTTACAAAATGCATGGGAGTATGGGTACATATATGTACCCATCATTTGTATTTGTATTATGTTAACCACATGGTCTCTCCGTTGATGTTTAGTACAGATCACCCTTCCAACTTCCAATAAAGCTCCAAATAGTAGGTACTTCGTGTAGAATATCATCATAAAGAATATCGATGCGTTCAAACTAACCGTTGCCGTTGGTTGAGGACCATGACAGAGAACATCAACCAAATCATTTACACCGAACCAATACGAAGATGAGGTTTGGGCTGAGATTCGTCAGAGGAAAATGTTATAGTAAACAGGGCAGGGTGGTAAGTGGCTGGAGCTATTGCCGTCGCTACACCGTCATCGTCCTGCCAAAGCCGAACAGTTGATGGGCTGGTCATCCCTTTTTATTAACAATGCGAATAAATGCATCCGAGGCAACCCATGGCAGACTCATATGGAAAATTCACATTACGGATTCCATTTAGAATATTTTTCATTTCCAGGCACGTGCCTCAGCCTTGTCACATCCCCGTCTATTCCATCTCTTATTTTATACTTAATTCTCAGTCCCTTTTTATGCCGCTCGTAGTAATGATAATGATGCCGGCGTATACGTACTTCATGAGAGCTTTATACGCATATGGTTAAGAGTTTCCCAGAGATTATCTTTCATATGGAACATGTGCTATATCTTTTCCACACATCTTTCCTAGAATAGTAGTTTTCTTCCTATTAATGTGCGTACAAGTTGTAGTCATACTTCGACGGTGATGCAGTGTGTGCAGTCATTAGTTTGTTATATTTTTTGACTTTGATTTGATTTCTAACCCTACTCCGGGAACGATGAGACACTACCAGCATTTCCGAACCCTCAGTTCATTGAAAAATGAATTTTGTAATAGCCCAGCTGACGAGAAGTACCCCACAAGTACACCCTAATTTCCCTTTTATTCTACCGAAGCATCATTTTTCTTCATCCTTCATCCATGTATGCACAATCGTATCTGTATTATTATTATGTATAAATATTATGTGTATTCAAGCCTATAGGCTTGAATAACGTGGAAGGTTTGGAAACATAGATACTCAACTATAAACTTGCATCAAACTACAATAAAATCCACCAAATAAAATGATAAAGGAATATAATTATTGCAGTAGCTAGCTCTCTCTCTCTGTAGTAAAAATTATAGCTTATGTACAAAGAAATTGTGAGGTAGATAAAATGAAATGTATGCATATTTTTTTCTCTTTTTACTTTTTACTCATTTCATGGTTGTAATAAAATTATTTACATAGCTTCTCCAATTGTTTTTCTTTTGACTCAAAACATGCACTGGAAGTAAATAAAAGCTTGTTTTTACAAGTGGTTGCTGCTGTTCATTTAACGGACTGTCCGAATCAATTACGTCCTTTTAGGAATAAAAAAATGGCACACTAAATTATTTTTGCGCTTTGCCCAACATTATTTTTAATTCGTGGGTATTTTAATTCAATTATTTGTGTACAGCTAGAAAATGTGGTTCGAATAAACTATAGTTATAATTTAATAAAAAAATAAGAAAATAAATTGGGGTTTCTACTCCAATTCATACCCTAAGGTCTTACCGAGGTGTCAACCATCTTAACCACGTGTCTGAGCAGGAAAACCCTTGAGGGGAAAACCCCAGTGAAAAAAAACTCCTTTCCTTGAGCCAAATTACAAATCACCCCCGAGATTCGAAGCCGGTACGACTCAGACGATCCTCGAATAAATCCAAGCCCATAGCCCCTACGCTTCAAAAGACTTGTATGTAGTTAATTCAATGTTGTTGGTCTGTCGATCCGATACGTACAATCGCATTGACCCTAAAGTTTTAAGAATACATTATCTCTTTACAATGGAAACCACAACCGCTTATTTCATCGCATCGTCAGAAGTACTGCAAATAATTGTATTAAAATTTTCAAACTATAAAATAAAGTTAAGTCTGACAGAGACCGAGACCCTACAGAAAAAATGATAATCTTATAAAAACATGGAAATGATTTACCAAACTAATGTTTGAGACAATAAAACTAACAAGCCCATCACAGCCTGACTGCCTGACTCGTGCCTTTCAATATTCCTTTGTCGAGGAGGAAATGAAGTTATGAATACCACCATGAGTATCCTCTATTGCTATGTAAATTCAGTATTTTCAGGTTTCATTAAAACGTGATTAAGGTTTCGGGGAATAATGGCATGTTTTATAATAATTATTAATATTAGAGAAATAGAATGAAAAGGGACAGGCGGAGGGTAACATTTTGATTGAGTTCATTTAGGAAACGCTTTGGTTATACATGCAAGAGCGGTAATTCAATTGACTCATTCATTTCCCTGGATGTGAGCATCAACTCCTATTATAAGTTGAAGTACTTTCTAGCATCATTTAACGTTTACTCTCTTGCAATCAATGGATCCCCGTCCCCGCCCCGATAATCAGATTGGTGATAGATTACACTCATTATTACCCCGAACCACTGAAGCTCTCCAAACAGCACTTAACCATGTTTATGCATCATTGTTCCTCTCCTGCTATAATTTTTGTGGCCACACATGATTACTTACCCCAGATACAGTACTCGAATCTAATTTACGAAAAAAAAACAAGTTTAAACAATAAAAACTAATAATAAAAGCATCCACACTTGTGATTTTGGAAACGGAACCTGTGAAAGCTCAGCCCAAATTTCATATCATTAATCTTTATAATGTGTACGCAAAAATGTAAGCAAATAAAAATAATGTGATTTAGGAGGGTTCAAAATTATCAAGTACGTTCCATAACTTTAGTTCTCGAACTTCCGTGCTTTGATTCGTTTGACGATATTCCTTAATAATATTTCAACAAACATTAAATACCCATGAATTTCATTCACGTACTTTCTACAACTGAAGTCCCCTAAGCCCTAAAAATTAATCACTATTTTACCACAACATAAGCAATACCCAATAGCTTTTATCCCAAATGTCCTCAGCAAAGCTGCAATTACATAGTCAATATTTATTCTTTAGTAGTAATACCAATAATTTTTGCTACCTGTAAGGGTGTACTCACATAGAACCCGTCCGTAAAATTTTTATTCCGTAAAACGGAAGAAATCTATTGCATAATGCTTTTCCCTTTTCAATGGTAACAAACGGCTTCTATGTGAATGGTTTCTTCCGCATCGTAAAAATAACTTACGGTTACGGTTACGGTAACAGAACTTACGGTTACGGAAGAAAAAGGTTATATGTGAGTACACCCTAACATTAGCGCTGCGCTGGTATGTAACAAAAGATAAAAAAGTGCCGAGGAAATTTGAGTAACCAGTTATTAGAGAACAATTTTAACCACCTGAAATAAGCACGTGCGCCCGACAATTTCATGACATGCTATTTTATCCTCGCGAATGTTGACTATAGGTACATAGAATTAAACAAACATAATAAATATAGGGCTATTAGGTACCGCTAGCAAAAATCAAGTACATAATTCTATAAGTGGTGTTTGTATTTGAATGTTTACTTGCTGTAATGAAGAGACTATTGTGAGGTAGACCGGTGCTTGTCACGAGTTGCGGGTACAAACCTGGATATTGGGTACTAACCTTGCTTGTCTATTCCGTGTAGACCGTGTCGACCCCAAAAAATAGACAAAAAAGTAGGGAATAGATGACCATTAAATTTACTAAAACCCCTGTCTGTGTCCACCGCCCACCCGTCAATGCGTCTATTTTCGGGATCCACAAATAGTTTGTAGATGAAACCGCCATTTTCTCCATTTAATGTAATACAAAAAATCTATATAATATATTATATATTATAACATATAATGGCTAACGATAAAAAAAATCTACTTTCATTTACAGATTCCTCTACTTGTCTACACAATCAACGCTTAGGGGATGAGCCGATCCCCTCGATTATCTATAGACGTTCCCCTTATCTGTTTTGGAATTTTTGTCTATTTCTTGGGTCGACACGCTCCTTGTGGGATAGACAAGAAAACTCATTAAGTATATGAACAAAAAGTAGCAGAAGAATAGAAAAATGTAGGGTTTTTGTGAAAAGGATTTCATAAATCGAGTGTAAATTTTAGATAACGTTTTTTGAAAAAATACTCTAGTATTGTGATTATATAAAAATCTTAGCTCCCATAGTCGCTGCCTTAACGCAATAATCATGTCATAATTGATTTGTTATGAAACATTCTACAAAATATAATGATAAGCTCCCATGAAACTCTTCGTTATAAATACTGGAATAACTGGAAGATGTCACTCAAACTTCCCTCTGATAACAGAAATCAATTCTAACTCAAAGAATCAAGAAGAATTTGCCACAGATTTACGAGATCATCGTCTCCTATACAACGACAAGAAATTCCTGAGAACATTCATGACAAGATTTTTCATCCTTATGAATTCAATCTCACAGAAAATTCACCAATCCAAATGGCAAAGGATTTGATTCTATAAATGTTAAGTATCGTTCATTTTCAATTGATGCAATTTTGCTCGAGTTTGTGCGTACATACATTACAAATTGCTAGATTCAAGTTGATACTTTGATAAGACAGGCTCCTCTGACATTACTGCTTGTACATATTAGTTACTACGTCCTGCACGATCATATTGTCAAATTCGATTCACTCCATCACTCATTCTCTTGTAGGATATTTAGTTGTTAGAGTAATGAAAGACGTGCGTAGGGAAACAGCGAGAGAGTGAACGAGAAAAACGAGGGAGAGAAAGGGAGAGAAAAAGACAACGAGGGAGAATAAAAGTGCAAATACAATCCTTTCTATGCACACTCACCCAGATACGAAACCTCATCGAATGTTATGAACAGAAACATTGAGGGTATAAAATCCATCAATATTTTCCCTATAAGGTCGACCATATGAATATGATTTATGTTAATAGTGATATATTTGCTCTGCATGTGCATGAGTGTATCCGCAAATGCCTAAAATATTTCCAAGTGGAACTTATGTGGAACGAGCATTTGCTCTCCTATAAATACCATTTTTATCTATATAAACTTGTTTCCATTATATACAAAATCCAATTGTGAAGGTACGTACAGTGACAAACAAGGGAAAGTCATTTCCATGCCTGTGAGTTATATTACAAGTGTATAGCCACATATAAATAGTACTAGCTTGTCAGTGAATCCAAATAGCGCTAACCATCTTGTAGACAAGGATATTGGGCAGTATTTTTACATTAACATATAATCGGAGGGATGTCCTCTCACAAGGGGAGAGATACGTTATTGACAGCGGAGGATCCTATCTAAAATACATACACAACTGAAAGCGCATGGATTTATAAGGATGTTACATGATGAGACCTGCGGCGGGGAGAGCCCAGGGAAGAGACGAACGTGGTCACCATGAAGGTAAGAGTTTGTTGTATTATATGGTTCGGAGGAGCATAATATTACTCCTACTTGTGAGCATGGCTTTCGCGAAGAACCGGGAACTGAAGGGGATAGCCCTCACCCTAAAATCATAATGCACCCTTGGAATATGTACATGAAATCCTACCCCTCACAAATCCTTCCGTTAATAACAGTACCATATGCAAATGTACACATGGCGACATCGCTACAGAACTTATTTCCTTTACAATCATTAACATTTTCATGTTATATATGAACGTATAGGTACATATACGAATGAATAGTAAACTTCAGTCCTCGTTGGACTTCTTTCCCCAATCAGCAAGTTCGAGGGTTCATTCGTTCCCATATAATAATCAAGTTTGAGACGCATGTATGAGTTTTTACATGCAAAAGTGCATTTATTGTATTTTTCCATAAGTTCTACAGTGGACACTCAATGATAGGGTAGAAATGCCACCCTTGAACCTTTTAAGCGTATGTAGTTACAAAAGCTAAAAGTATGATAAGAAATTCATCATGTTTGCCTACCTCGTGAATTCAACATTTTATTTGATGAATAATATTTGTTGATATAAAGAGTACCTACAGTGCATGTGTTTGAAAACTTTTTACTACGGGAGCTGTTATGGAGTCAAGCTAAATGTAATGGTAGTTTAAGGGCTATGAAGAATATATGGCAAAAAGCACGTTTTTGCTTTGTTGTAGTCAAGTAAAATGTTGCTAGAAAAAGTGAGGAATTTCGTACGTTAAAAGTGTCTGATTATGAGATTTAATTCTGAGGTAATTTTCACTTTTTTTGTGTGTGAGAGAGAGAACCTCACATAAATCAGGAATGTCATCAGGTTACCTGATGAATAGGGTGATTTACAGTGAATATTCTTTTACGTCTCGTGTAAGTTTTTTGTTTGTGGGGAAATTGGTTGTTTCAGGCCCTCACTTCACACTCAATATGTGCACACGATAAGTATGTACTTATATGTAAAGCACGGCATGTAAATACCGCGGCATTGTTACAAGAGTATTTTAACATGAAATTGAGCTTCCCTTTTCCCTATACCTAAGTGTCTGTCTTGGGTTGTAATCAGAAGTACATACTGCACTTTGGAATCCATTTTCTAAGTAAGAGCCAGGAAGCACTAAATTATCAAGTGAAGTAAAAAGGAGTCGACACTAAGTTTAAACTTATTATTTCCTTGTACTATTGATTTATTCAGATAGCTTAATCAGCTTTCATACAAATAGTCTTCCCTGTAACTTCTCCATATAATAATTTCTATCATACCAGGTTCCATTCATTTTTTAATCGTCATGTGACGTCACAGGGTGAGTTTTAGATACGAAATGATTTTTACATGGTTTTCGCATACTTATTATATTTATCACAATAAAATTATATCAGTAGACTACACTTCTTTAGCAATTTTCTTAAACGTTGTTTAGCATTTGTAAAATGAATTTTCGAGTTGACAAGTTAACACTCACTATTTACAATTAACAGGTCCATCTGATTTGAAACTATGGCGCTTATCGGTGTCCCTGCTTATGGTATTCCAAAATCTAATAGTTGATAATTATTAATTTTTCATGCATTAGCATAGAACTGAAAAATATTTTTTTAATTTATTGCTGGGAGTATGGGCCCATAGGTGGAGCCATGGAAAAAAGTAGGAAGAAATCACTTTGTTCCTAGCAAGGGCTATGCTTTTTCAGGACATCATGTCATACTTTCATTCATAGGGAGAGCTGATAGTCACGTTCTTATGGTGGGGAATAAGTTGAAAGTTCCTGTGTAGTTTTTATGGATAATTTACGTACAGATTTCGTTAATAAAAAATATGAGCTATAAGCCAAAAAAATTGATATGTGAAGGGTAAGGACAACGAAGTTTAATTAAAGTGCCGTTTACATTTTTCTCACTAAGCTTTTATTTATTTGAATAATGATTTAGTGCTGCTTAAGTTTTGATAATTTGCGGTCTACCCAATTGAAATTAAAATTAACAGAGAAATCCTGGGATCGGCGATAAACTGGGATTGTTTTTGAGATGAAAAATATAATGATTTCTGAATCCTGGGAAACAAAGCTTCATGATCTTGGGACGTGTCTTAGATTACTTGCGTATAGAAATGTGATCAACTTGGGGTCTGTATTTGTTAACTCAGAGGGACCACAGGATGTGATTATGGTTCACGTGCATGGAATTTTGCATGAGCTTTTTCTTGAGTATTAGCAGTGTATGTGTAAAGCTTACGGGGTGCGACGGGGTAACTGGGTTTTATGATTATTTTTTATGATTCTATACAAATACTAGGAGGCTACAGGTCAGTATTATTTTCCCTATGATCCTATGTACGGTAAACAAGAAGTGAAAGCACTTGATAGTAGGTCAGAGTGTAAAGGCAGTATGCTGTCAGTTCTTTACACGTATGTGAGTATATACTGGAAATACATGTGAGCAGAGTAGAGCTATAGCGCAGCTTGTGCAATGATAATAAATGAGTTGGAACAAGACCTCCTTCACAGCTTGTACTTTTGGTGGTAGAAGTTCTATAGAAGTGGTTGTAAGTTAAAAGAAAGGTGAAATGGGGAGTTGGTACAAGTACGAATGTGTGTAGTAGTCGTTGAATGGTAAAGAAGAGAGAAAAAGCCGAGCTAAATGAATTTTCCTCGGTCTTTCGCGACCATATCTACAGTTAATGTGGAAAGTTTAGTTGGTGCGGAATACAATATTCAAGAGTGTTTCTTATGAGGATAAATGGTCCATCGTCTCTTTTCGTTGTGGAATCATCTAATGTATTATGTATGGACGAGTGTCTATTATCTTCTAGATGGTCGGATCCTCATATCTATATCCTTTCCTCAACCACCATCCGCTCCTCACGATCAATGTTTTTTCCATCCTATTAAAACCCGTATACCCTCTTTATTTTTTATAACGCATTTCCTCGTTCTCTCTCTGTAACTATAGCATAGGTAAACCTGGTAAAAGCATACGTTAACAATTATTATTAATTATATAATTAATTATTACGGGAAAAAAAGCTATATATGACGCCTGCATTCCTTACTTTCAACGAAAATTTAATCTTCGTGAAATAGAAACCATAGGATTGTACATAGGAGCCAGAGGAACTATTTCAAATTTTTTTGTAACATTTCTGAAGAAATTCGGAATACCCATGAAAGTTATTCAAGAAGTAGTGTCATTAGTACTTAAGAATAGTGCTTTAATTTGTAACAATCATTTATATAAAAATTAATGAAGATGGAAGTATTACTTAAAATATTGTAACTACTATACTGAGTCAATAATGGCTACTTCTACTGAGAAGCAGTGTCAATAAAGTCTTTCTCTCTCTAAAATCATTTTATTACTTGCCAACAATCTATGGATAGTTCTTTGTTGATATTATAATAATAATCACGGAAGTCTTTAAGGAAACTCTGTCTGTCTGTGAAAAATGAATGTTGAAAGAACGGAGTTTGGAAAACCTGAGATTTTAAATTTGATAATTAGTCATCGTTATCTTAGGCTGCATCCGTGTATTACGTCATCAATTTATGAGGACTTTTATTTTTAAAAACTTTTTTAAAAACGCTTTCATAAGTGTAAACTTGCTGGCAAAATTTCATGAGGGACGGAAGGGCTTGTACACTTAAAGGGTATTTTTATGTTTTAACTAAAGCCCGTGTTTTGCGGAAGGTAATTTTTAAGTGACGATTTTTATAATAATTCGAAAGAAATTATAAAAAATTCGATATTTTTTACGCAGGTTTTGTGTTATTTTGAAATAATCATACATTTTATAGGCTAATAAAAAGAGGTACAATGTAAGGAAAAGAATAAAAATTATAATGCATTATTAATCTTATTTTGCTGTGAGCGTCTTCGTACTGCATTTTTTTGCATTTCTCACACAAGGTGGTTGTTTGGAAGTTTGGAGGGAAAAATAAACAAAGAGAGAAAAAAGTATCGGGTTACAGAGCGCTCCTGATTCTTAAAGGATTTCAACGCCAGATGTGCCTACATTCTTGTTTTCTCGGTGTATTTAAGCCGGGTGCTCATACATAAGGGTTGGAAAGTTGGATGAAATGGCCTTTGAGCTTAATGAATATAGTTGTGTGAATAATTAAATTTTTGTGTGAAAATGAAAAGTAGGACTGTAAATGATCTACTAATAATGCTTATGCTGAAGTAAGTGCAGTTTTATAAGAAGGAGGCAGCGAGTAAAAATTAAACTAATTTGGGTTATTCTTTGAGCTTGTTATTCAGTGATGCCATTATTCTCCCAATCAATGAGAATTAGGGATTATGTGATTGTCAGGTTGAGTAATTATTTAGATAAGTTTAGTCAGAAAAAGTAAATCCAAGCCAGAAGTATCGTCATAGGGGGGAAAGTACGAGCTCCTGTGTAATTCAAGCAGTGGACGTTTTCAGTATTATTATTTCTTTTCCAAGTGAGAAGGATATTATCTTGGCGAAAATAACGGGAGTACATTGCATTGAAAGGAAAGCAGTAGGCAGTAAAATTCTAACAATACATTCAGTTACTTTTCCCTTATTCCCAATAGACAAACACGAGAGAAAAAATGTTCAAGCTTTGGTGCGTGTATGTTCTTGTATATATGCCTATATAGGCGAATAGAAGCTACACCCTCACGTTTAGTAAAAATAGAGATGATAATGTAGGTAGTGCTTATGTAATGCCCGCTTGCCGCTCAAGCAGGTAATTGGAGGGAATAGGATAAGCGAAAGCAATCGTAACAACGGAAGCACCGGCTAATGCTATAGCTAGCAGGAGTAGCGGGAATATAACTACTTTTTTTTTACTGGAATTCATGGATCATAGTGTAGTAGGGGTTGCTGAAGGAAAAATGCCATCATTGAACTTGGCGCTTAAATGTACGAAAATACAAAAACATATGAACGCAATAATTTCCAATCCGTACATTAATGAGCTTCCAAAATCAACTAAAAATTTTTAGAAATGAACGAGATCCTGTTTAAAATTAAAAAAACAGCACTTGAGGTGACATCTTGATCGTTGAGAAACCGCCAAAACATTTGACTCCGACGTCACAGCTTTCACAGCAAGTACAGTTTAAAACACTTCTAAAACAGAAAAGCCGGGAAAATTTTCTAATATGTTTGAATTATTTTCAACAGGGAGCACAATTGAAAAGTGGCAAAATTCTGGAAAAAAACCAGTTCCGTTTCGAAGAGGAGTGTTGCGTCTCATGTGTAGAAAAATAATTTTAGAATACAATTTTTAACTCACGAATTTGGCCCATTTTTGCAAAATTTCGAAAAATCTATAAGCTGTTGGTTTTAATTTTTTTGTAATAATTTAAATTGAGGTTTAATTTAAACAAAAATTGGGTTATGAAGCAACTTCCCGTGCATTTGTATGACTACCAAGGGCATTAAACAAACACGTATTAGTGCAAGATACTCATCCCCTACCAGCCCCCGTTAATGTGGGTTTATACTTTTGCAAATATACTTTTCACTCACCGATTTTTACTTCTCTGGATTTGCACTTATTTTGGCATTCGCTTACCCTTGCAAACTAAAAGCCTTGAATATCCTACGAAACAAGTTAGATAAATAAAAATTCATACCTACTAAAAAAAATTACATTTTATCACTCCAATGCAGGTAGGCAATGAGTATTAAATCCGTAACGTAATGTAATGACTGACAAGTGTGTAGTACCTTGCATGTACCGATTTACAAAACCATCTCACTCACAACTACAAAAACTCTTGATACTGGAATAGTGCTCAAAATGGAAGCAAGTGGTTCATCATAATTTTAATTTTTAATATTAATAATTTGACATTAAATCTCTCTGTATTGTGCTTCAATAATAATTACTGTGATACCTATTTCGAGTTGGTGCACACACATAGTTCCAGACAAAAAGTAAATGTGATTCAATAATAATTATTATTATTGTAATCCCTATTTTGAGTTATATTATAAGCACAGTTCCTGTATAGAGAGTTGGTGATTTTTTGAACCTTGGTTTATTGTATACAGTTTTGGTTGTTCGTATAAGTCTGATGAAGATCGCGAAACCGGTCACTTACCGAATAAATAGAAATTTTCATAAGAAATCTGGAGTTGGTGGGAAAGAAGTTCGATTTTTTAAAATATTTGCACTTATTTTGGCATTCGCTTACCCTTGCAAACTAAAAGCCTTGAATATCCTACGAAACAAGTTAGATAAATAAAAATTCATACCTACTAAAAAAATTACATTTTATCACTCCAATGCAGGTAGGCAATGAGTATTAAATCCGTAACGTAATGTAATGAGTGACAAGTGTGTAGTACCTTGCATGTACCGATTTACAAAACCATCTCACTCACAACTACAAAAACTCTTGAAACCTTGTTCTTATGCACCCCCGAGAATAAATCATTAGGTATAAAATGCACTCCACAAAAACATATGGGGACATATGGAAGCGGCGTAGGTACTAGTAAAAACAATGAATTTAAAATGCCAGGGGCAAAGGAAAGCCAGCAATGTAAATGTACTCGAATTTATACGGACAATGAAAATACGGTTATGCCCAATAAGATTAGCCTTAAGTTTGTCTCAACGCAATGAAATATTCCAAGGAAATGTCATTTCCATGAGTTGCATATAAGCTAATACTGCCTGGATTATTTGGGCAACTTGACATGCAATCCTGCTTCACATGTTACTTGGGATGGGGTGAAGAAAATGAAACAAGGGCAGTTTATGTAACCATATTGTGTGTGCAATACACGAGTGGGTATTGGGATTATAATTTGAAAGGGGTATTGCGTATATGAAAGTCTATGCTAAATGCTATTGGGTTTTTGACTCGAATTGTGACAAGAGAAAGAGAGTGAGGAGAGAGTACAGTGAGAGAAGACGATGTAGCGGGTAAAAGTTACAGGCCGTAACGGTTTTACAGCCACAAGCAAGCATATGTTCTGAGTCGAACAAGCAAGTGCATAGAGAAACAGATGTGTGCTGCAACTACAAGTCTCCAGCTTTACCCTGTTAGGTAGGGTGGAGGAAGGTAAGAAAGCTATGCATAGTGTGGTGGGCCATAAGTTTCTCGTGTGCATTTTACTTTCTCTGCTCATTCTTTCTCTCCTGGCTACAGGCTACAGTAAGTAGGAAAGAGGGGAAATTCAGAAAGGTATGGGAGAAAATTTTGGAAGAGAGAAAAGAGAAAGGAGGGAATGCTAGATATGAATTCCTTGTAGACCTAAGAGGTAAATATAAGTAAAGAAATGTTTGTATACGAGTGTATGTGTTGCTTAAGCTAAATAATAGGCCTGTATTATATAAGTGCATGCCCGAATGATCCTCAAGCACACACTTTGTGTGAGAGAAAGTTGGGAAGGAGAGAGTGTAAACAGAGTATGGAGGGAAGAAGACGAGAGGAGAGTTGAGGCTGACAGTTGAACACAGACAAACGACATTCGACGGAAAGAAGGAATCGATAAAACCTCGAAATTCCCTCAGGACTGAGGATGGCTCTATCTGGGCCTGCATTGGTCCGGACATCGGGTGACGTTTATTGCCACCAAGACTCCGATTGGATTCCTGAGGAGAGCCCCTCACACTCCATCCTATACTATCTACTCTCCATCCTTTGATATAAAGAGTACAAAGTGGTCAACTTCACTACCTTCACTATCCTCCCTCTCAATCCTGTACATACTCATCGTCTTCCTACCAATCCCCTCCATATCAATCTCTACAAACAATGCATACACATCCAAACAACCATTTGAAACAAACGTACCAAGAGAACTTAGTAAATCTGACTAGGCTGCTCTCGTTAGAATAGGCTATTCCTCTAGAACTTGCCTGCTCTCAATATACATATTTACCATGTCTGTATACAAGCCATTTACAGCACTACATACATACATTTAGTCATGTAGTATATTCCATGGCCATAAAATATATGTAATCAGACAAGAAGGAAAAACTACTGCAGCCAAAGTACTCTTTCCGAATACATACAACCGCCTCCCTATTTCTTGAGCTAGTTCTTGAGAAACAGCTGCGTGCCTCCGTGCTCTGTGAAATAGGCTCCCATTATATGTATGAGTTTGCAGGAGCCACTCTTGCATATGCATCGGTTTCTACATACTGCACCACGTGTACAAGATAATACCTTAGAGTCTAGTGCAGTGCAAGTTCCTCTAGAATTGCCTATACATCCCTAATGTATTTATTATATAAAACTTATGTTTGATTGTAAGAACCCTTTTATGTATAGAGAAAGGAAAGCAGGGCTGTGTGTACACACAGAGTATCTAACATGACACCCTCGTCCTACGGCTCAGCTTTAGTTATAAACCCACGTACTTTTATCCACAGCTGTAGGCCACGAGTCCCACCGTCGCACATGTACATACTTAATATATATTATGAATATAGGTGAAGGTGTGATATATACGTTGGTAGTCCGCTGAATGACAAGTGTAGGAAAAAGCTATATGCACAAGTATATGATGACGCAAAAGTCAAGTCAACCAGTAAATAACATATCATAAAATAACTATATGGTTATATCATTCATGCACTCAGTACGAGCAAATGTGCCATCACAACCTCTATATCACACGGCGTATATCACAAACACCTTCCACTCATGACGTCCCACCGCTAAGTCCTACCCCTACCCAAGTTAACGAGAAATTCCTTTATTACATTACACTCGTTCCGTAACCAAATCCCCTCGGATCCTCTCTCTCTTTTTCAAACTACTCCCATCATTTGTGAACGACTCATCCAGGAACTTGGGATTTATGTATGATTTTGAGATTTACACATTTTCCTGTGAAAGCAACCATGTTACCATGTAATATGAACTTGATGTACTTACATATATGTACTTTCCATATAAGATGAGATGTCGGGTACTATACTTTTTAGTAGCCAACATGCTACCTACTCTTTTGAAGCTTTTACAAAAGCACTGCGTATTTCCTGGAAACTTATAAGGTGAAAGTATAGAAATGTTAACAGATATAAGTAGCTCTAGAGAAGAGGAAAGAATCAAGAGTCGTCTCGCGAGCTCGGCTGTAGCATTTGTAACTTGAATGACTTTGAAGCATGATATTTTATTGCATCTATACTCTTCTGTATGACTACTTTGTCTGCCTTTAGCTTTCCCTCCCAATGGATATACACACTACGTAACCCTGTGAGTATAGAGAAAGTGGCTTGTTCCTGGAGTGAGACAAATGCACTTTTACTACTCTGTATCGCGGTAATATCTGCCGTTTTTCCACGACGTACTTTTTTTTTACTTACCTACTTCTTTACCCTTATATATGTAACTCAAATATAAACATCGCCCTGCTACTTATGAACACCCCTTCTCTCTCTCTCACTCTTTTCGTGTATGCATTACTTTATAAGACAAGTCAACTGACGAGTATGAACATCAGCGAGATATTTATCCTTGTAAACATGTCTCCTGCCTCCACTTATACGCATTACATGCATACGTTTACCTTATGAATAGTACAATTTCCCATTGCTATCACGAGCCGGAATAAGCCACTGTATGGCGTACAGCACGAGTATATGAGTACATTTCATTACCGGGTAGTTTCCTTTAAATAGAATAGGTCTACCTACATGCCTACCTACATACATAATATATTACCCCGTATAATGAACACCAGTTCGGAGAGGAGATGTTTTCAAAAAGAGGGATTGCTAGTCCATGCATAAGCGTACGTATACAGACATACATGTGTGTATGGATAAATCCGTGAAAATAGAAGCTTCTACGATAGGAAATGTATACCCAAGTGAGTAGTTGAGGAGAGTATAGCCGGACATAATGGTACTTAACCTACAAACTACTATGAGTAGAACAGTATAGTAATTTTGCAGAGATGAGTCAATGCAAAAGGGAAAAACCTCTACTTTGCACAGACAACTTCTCATCTCCAACATTCAGCCATGTATCATGACTTTCATATATCCTTACCCACATGAGCATACCGTTTGAACGGAGAAAGTTCTTTATCACAGTAGCTCCACTTACCCTTCTACGTATTACAACTCTTGTATAGAAAGTCTCCATAAGTATTTGTGGGAGGGAGCTGGTGTTACGTATTACCAACGCTGAGCAAACAGCTGCAGGAAGAACTGACAGGCTGGGATTCTTTTGTGTATGGGATATATATGTGGGTTGATAAGAGAGGATTACCACTACGAGGGTATTACGAACCTTTCTTCCTTTCTTCTCATTGATGGTGTGGAGTTTCGGAAGGAGAGTCCATGGTTCTCTCAAGAGCTACAATGTTTATGCGCGCTGAAAAGAGAGAGAGATAGACAGAGAAGTGAAGACACTGTAACAGTCCAGCTGGGTTTAATAAGGCATTCAGCTTTAAGGCAGTTGCATCCAAGGATATAGCTATATTGTGCTTAAAATCATGTGCTCAACATTATTTCCCATCCAATACACACAGTCGTGTGACTATAGCTCATTATATGATTCCATTATATACGTTCCATTCCAGCCAATATGTGAGGTTACGCTTCATAAGGCAAGCTATCGATATTTCAGGGCATGCTGGCTTAAAGGTATGATTATACAGGATATTAAGCAAAGAGTACGCATATTAGAGTAGATATATGCAATGAACAATACAATCTAGATACAAGTTGATGCTCCATATATATTTACTTACCTAAGTATAAAAATGAACGTCATTTGTTTATATACAGAGTAAATAGAATACGAATCCATGGACAAATCCAAGGTATATGTAATATTCGTACTTCTTCCGTAAGTACACGATGAACTTACTAGGGCTTTATGTTGGTGTAAATGTAGATATACCTAGATATGTATAAGTATATACAATGAAGAGGGTTATGAGCAGCCATTCGTTTGTGTTGGCGAGAAAGTGATTCTTCACATAGGAATGTAGAGCTGGAAGAGAGAATACACATATCGTAATATCAGCCAACAAGCTCTTCTATTCTCTACTTTCCATCAGAATCCCTGCTGGAAGTAATGCGTAGGGCATTTTATGGAATTCTATATAACGGTATTAGATCTGGAAGTTTATCCTAAGGTAAAAGTGGTTGATTCACTATAACCCATTTTTCCTTTCGGGTTTTCTCCTCTTTTCCATCCCTGACGTCTGTGTACTAACATCGAGGAACTAGTAGTAGTAGTTGCGTGTTTCATGTGCTAACCATTCGTAAATATAATATTCGAGCTTGCAAGGGAGAAACGTTTGGTGATATGACCCAGTGCATCTGTACCCACTCAAAGTTCCTAAGCATGAATTTACTTAAGATAAATACTTGTGTATAAATTCATCCAGATCTACTACAAAGAAGAATAACTTATGTAGGTATGTGGATAATACTTGCAGTAAATATGTACCGTATACTAAGGCAATGTGTAGATATATAAAGACATTATTGTCGCTGCTTCCCAATGGAAGTAGCCAAACTGACTCAGTATACTATTTACAATGTTTAGAGAATGGAATTAGTATTTTACAATATTAATTGTTCATGCTTAACTTTTAGTGTATGAATGGTGATTATTAATCATTGCACTATGTTTTACAACTACACTATATAATATATTGGGAGGCATCCGTAGTGTTACTCAAGCCATAGATGATGGTTACAATAGCTAGTGCATAAATACAGGAGAAGATTTCCTTATGATGGAGATACAAGGAGAAATATGTACAATGTAGGTTCTTACATATGGAGTTAGATTTTCCGGGACAAGAGAACATGTAGAGTGGCAGAGTTACTCTCTATTTGTGACTCTATTATATAAGAGCTGGGGAATGTAGTTGAGTTTTCTTTCTCACCCAGTTGCTTTCTCCCAGTCGTCTCCCTCTCTATGTATTTATATTAGTATGTACATAGTTTCTTCGACTAAAGAGCTCAGAGTTGTCCCGACTTCTCTCTCCCTTGTATGTAACCATCATGGCTCTTTTTCTGGAATAGAAAGCAGATTAGACGGAATGAAAACTTAGACGCGGTTCTATCAATAATGCTTTTTTCACTCCACTTGCCTCTTTTCTATTTTTTCTTTTCTCTCTCTCTCTCTCTCTCTTAGTCTCCCACTCTTTTATTTTTCCTATTTTCTCATCCTCCGCTAACTTCTTGGTTCTCACACATTCGTAATTATATTGATATACATATACTGCTGTTGTACACAGCCACATTACTTTCCTCTTCCTCTAATACTATCTTTTATTCTGCTCTTTCATTGCGCTTGACTCTTAGCTTCCCACACAAAATATTGCCATTAAGGATTCCATTATGTTATGGAGTATAGAAAGCTATAGGCAATTTTGTACGAGGAAAATAAGAAAAAATTGAGGAGCGTATTACTGGTTTTGGATTGTTGACATCTATCGTCGCCGCAAGACCACTTTCACAGGATCACTTTCCCCAAGAAGGGAATACGTTCTCTGATTCTCCCTGATTATTTCCATATATACGGAGGATATCGTCGGCTAAACTCAAGAGGGAGATATGTTTACTTTCCCCCACAAGGTTGAGAAATTTTAGCTCCTTTTGCACTTTAACACACAATGTTTCAACGGGGCTGTGAATTCGCAAATATTCCAGACCGTTCTTACATTTCTTTTCCAATGAATACATAAATGTCACCTTACTAATTAAAAACAACTTTTAAATGCTGTTTGAAACGACGAGCTTACAACAATTACAATTTACACCGTTGGTTAGATGATAAACACTTGCAATGTACCTGTATTGTATGTATCTCTAAACACTGATTTTCAGTAACGCGACCACAAATATGGGTCAATCCACGAAAAAATACAATTCAAATACGGGCACAATATTACAATAAATATGTTATGTATGCAAATTAAATAATATACAATGTAATGCAGTATAAATCTGCCTATAACTATTCAGAATTCTCATTAGTTGTTTCGGCAAGGGATGTTAAACTGGCTGTAAATAAATAATGAGTCCATCAAAATGATGAATTAATATTTTCAGTTGTAGCTTTACATGCTAACTACTTACGCGAACTTACAGTTTCAAACAAGACTTCTTTCAGATCAACTTCCGAAATAGCGGACCTCGACAATTCAATGTATAATTACAGATACAATCAATACGTAAACAATCCAGAATGACCAGTTTATTGAAAGGCGTACATGAGTGACGATCAGAACTACAAGAGCGAGATAAATTGTACGATCTGCGGCTATTCAATTTTTTTTATGGACATAACAGCGCCATAGTAGATAAAAACCAATAGGATGAAAAAAACAAAAAAGGTATTGTTGTCCACGAGTAAACTAAAAAAACGAAAGCAAAATTTGAGCATATATGTATATGTATGATTTGTCAAACAAAAACTACGATTAAAATTGTATACCATGATATCCGAAGAGCTGATTGTGAGCAAACTCTAATTTGCTCGTTAGCCAGTATTCTATGTTTGTTGGAAATTAGTTGGACAACCAACACGAAATTGTCGCCTCTTAATACCTACAATAGTAGTTTCATCATCAACACAAATTGTTGCTCGATTTTCCATTTCTAAGAATGTGCAATGTTCGACTAATCATTCAGAGCAGTTCCAATCGGCGTCGCAAACTGTACTATAATCATACATAAAAAGGGGAAATTATATTAAAATTCATTATTAAAAATTAATTAATTAATTAACAAATAAAAATATGATTGTGTATATATTTCAAATTTTAAGTATTAACATATTCATATTATTACGTTTCCGTATTGATTTAATCCATTAATCTATTATTTCCATGTTGATTAAATATTATTGAAGGGGCAACAGCCTAAATCAATAAAGTCCCCTACTGTGTAGCACGCACGGTAGATACATACATACACTATTACGTTTCCGTGTTAATAGGGTAGCAATTTGCAAAAAATGAAGTCAAACAAAATAAGATTTGAACGACGATAAATGCTTGCATGAAAAAATTGTAACAGTGAAATATTTTACACGAAAAGGTTTTCTTCATTTTTTCCTTTTTTTCCCTTCCTAATTTTCTCAATTAATTTGGAGATTTTGAGCGTCTGCGAAATAGCGCGATCTAATTCCCGAAAAATTCAATATCCACGAAGTCTTTTACAATCTCCCAACCTCTTGAGTCGTTTGAATTGCTATATCCAACTTAACTCTTAAGTTGCCAATCTTTCGGAGCTTGGGTTTTAAGGTTAGGATCATCAATATCAATAGCATTTGACTGTTGTACCAATTCTTTCGTCACCTCAGAAAATTTTAGCCCTTGAAAAATAAATAAGCCAATTTTACTTCAACCGTAGGTAAACTAGGATCACCAGCCTGCGCATGCGGGATGGGAGATGAAACAATGGAGCACTTCTTATGTGAGTGCCCGTTGTTAATCAATCACTAGTTTACCTAAATGAGGAATTAGCATACTTTCATACCATCGCAGAATCTCCCCGAAGTATGCTTATGGCCTACGTCATGGCCACTAAGCGACTCGAAGGAGCTAACAGTAACTGTAAAGGGGTGAACGCAATAAACCCTAGGCTTTGGCGTCTCCGTGGGAACTCTATACATATGCAGGCGCTTAACGATGGAGTTATGAGTGGGGGTACAAAGCCAGTTGTACCCCCCGGCTATTAAATTTTTAACACCTTATATGTTCATATGTTAAGGAAAATTACGTTTTTACACACGATTTTTAAAAAAATGGCGGGTTTTTGACAACTTTTAAAGAAAATTAGCAAATTTGGCCTTTGTTCTAGAAAATATGTGAAATATTAATATTTTTTTCAAAATCGAAAGCGGCATAAAAAACGTAATTTTCCTTTAATTTATCAATTTTCCGTGGGGTACATAATACATGCTTGTACACCTCTGCGGTTTGTGTGGGGGGTACATGTACCCCATGTACCCCCCCCCCCCGTTGTTAAGCGCCTGTTCATATGAATGTGTACACCATGGTCCCTACAAATACATACATACATACTTCAACCATAAAAACATGTGCATTGTATATATGTTATAGATACATCATACAATATGTGCTATTGTGCTACTACAATTACTTGTAATTAATTTCTTTGTTCGTTTCAACTTTTATTACTATTATTAACTTTAATATATGATCCATATAAATAGGAGGTAGAGTACAAAATCATCGTGTAGCAAACATGATCCATATCTTTAAAAGAAAAACCAAAACTCACCTATCATCACTTTCACTACACTAATATTTCCCAACGAATTTCTGATTATCTAAACTAAATTACTCGTCCATGCTTTGGTACCAATAGCAAAGCATTTATTTGCCAGGATATCCAAGATAATTTCATAATTCCGCCATAATTTCAAACATCGCCGTTTCTATTTTGGATTTGTTGGAAGCATTTGGTTCACAGACTTGATTGTTTTGTATGGGTTATAAAAGTAGGTCAAATTGTAATATTAGGTACAGGGATTGGTATGAGTTTGCCATTGGGTGTTTACGGCAGAATCGTGGAACGCAGCGGGATGGGGGCCAGGGGGATAGCAATCTTTGGTTTAGTTATTCACGGAGACTACAGGGGTAAGTTTCTAAATCATTAAATACTGTATTTTTGGTTTCTCAGGTGAAATCAAAATAATCTTGGGGAATTTTGACAAAGAGAAAGTTTTCATCCGTAAGGCAACAAAAATTGTGTCAATTGTGAATCGAAATTTTTTACGAATTTGTGAAAATTTTAATAATTTTGTATTAAAGAAAATCGGGGCTAAACATTATGCAGCATCATAAATTGCTGTTTAATTTATGTTTATTGAGCATTATCGTTTCACTTATTCATTATGCATAAAATTTATTGCGGGTTTAGCAGGGGGAGTAAATTTATTGAGGGGCCCCGCCTCAAAATTCAAATTATCCTAATTTCCCCTTTTTTTAACTAATAAGTTTATTAAAAAATTTGGTTGTGCCATTTTTGTTAAAAAATGTTTTTTTCGAAAAACAATGTTTTGGTTGAAAAATATTATTTGCTATTTTTTTGAAGGGCCTGTTTTTAATACTATCGATATCATATATTAACTCGGCGAACAAAGACGGTCCTTGCTGACGCCGCCCTACGCGAAAGCCTCAAATTATCGCGAAGCGATGATTTTATAGCAAGTAATAATTTTAGAAATCATATATTTGAATGAGAACTACCCTGATGATACAACAATGTTACAAATTAGAACCTATTTAAGAAAGATTCAAGGTGGTTACCGACATATTTTGTTAGGCAACGGACATAACTTTCAAATTTAAAAAGTTTAGTCTCTTGTGCGAATTCTACAAAAATCGGAGTCGCTTTACGATCGCTACTTTTCGTTCTATGCGAAACCAGCTTTAAAGTTAAATACATTAGTGCGGTTCATTCATTATGCTTATATATACGAAAACGATCTCTTAAGAACAGTTAACATTCATGTCAACCTGCTGTTACTTCATCCACCGCATAAATGATTCAAAATATATGTTTGTAGCAGTGGTATGATACGGTTTGAAAGTAAAGAGAATTTTTTGACAATATTAATAATCCTGAAACAGTTTTAATAATGTAAATTACCCTAAGGCTATACTTACCTAAATATGCATCCTGTAAGTGCAGGAGTGTAAGTAAGCGTTTTGTGGAAGCTACATTAGAAAACAGGTTGGGTTAAGGAAAGGAAAGTGTATTGAAACTGAAGTATGGGGGAAAGTTTGACATATGCTTGGTGTCTCTTTAGACTTTTGAACGGCTTCCTAGGGAGTTGCACACGCAGATTTTTTGGATTACTCTATGGAAATTCATGAGCTTTGGCTGATTTTCTTTAGAGTTGATGTAATGATCCCTATGCCTCTCCTTGGCTCTCTAAATGGTTTATCCTCTAAAATATATGCATCCAAAAGTTTGTTTCTATCTGCACACTCCCTTCCGCGCCCACCATCTACATGCCTACGCAATGGGGAGCTGAGAACATGCACCACTACAAAACAAGTTGTTTTCACAAGAAAAGCCTACCTTGTTCAAGAAAGAGGCATGGTGGAAGAGGGAGTTTCTTCGAGTGGGTTCTTATAGAGAGGTACGGAGAGCTGGCTGACTCTGAAAGAGCGGGAGAGAGGAAGGCATACGATAGTCATATATGAGGTAGAAGAGAGTGAGAGAGAGAGAGAGAGAGAGCAAACGTCAAAATATGGATAGACGGTAGTTTACTCCTACTATATACCATGCTCCTTAAATACGTTGATGTCTGTCAGGGGTATCTATCAAAAGTGCCGTGGAACCATAGATCAAATGCATAGATGAGATTGGACAGACAGGAGGAGGCGGAGGTTGAAACTGTAGAGACTGAGATGGAATTCATTTATAGTTCTTCTCTCCATCCCAATACATGGATACATACACTTTTACCCACATTCAGACACTTCTGCATATGAAAGTATGCAAAATGTATAAGGTTCATAGAAAAAGTCTCAAGGCCTCCGGTAGGAAGAAGAAACCTGTCGAAAGTGACTCGAGTACCATATAAATTCTATTATAGTTTCTTCCCTTATCAGTACCCACTACATCTCACTTTTACTTACTCTTTTCCCGACTCTAACATTTGCAATATTATGAATAGTACATATCACCCATCCTCTTCCACAGGTTCTCGCTACGCTAGTCCTTCCTTCCACTCCACCCCGGATCTCCCCACAGGACTTGACTACACATACACCTCTCTCCTCTATTCTCATCTGAAGCCCAATTGGTGCATTGTAACCGCTGAGGAAAGCACTAAAAACATTAGAAAGTACACTATTATTTCATAGCGAAATATCTTCCCGACCAACTAAATTCCCAAAACAAAAAGCAACAACTAATTCTTATTTGTCGATCATTTCATCCTTTTACTACCAACTAATTTTTCAATTATGTTACCTAAAATTGTAATTTTAAAAAATTGACTTAAAAAAACTGTCAACATTCCTAAGCGCAAATAAAGTTGTTTGCACAAAT
Source organism: Spatulosminthurus flaviceps (assembly GCA_034693705.1). Classification (NCBI taxonomy): domain Eukaryota; kingdom Metazoa; phylum Arthropoda; class Collembola; order Symphypleona; family Sminthuridae; genus Spatulosminthurus; species Spatulosminthurus flaviceps. The sequence goes on along the minus strand of JAQFXU010000257.1, from coordinate 2,007 downwards.
TAGATCCGATTTACAAAAATCGTACGGGTTAAGTCCGATACTTAAGGAGCCAAGCATTATCCTTTTATATGATCAGATAGGTCGATGGATTCATCATAATTCGTAAATAAATTGACAGTCCTTACAGTAGTTTATTTAACAATGCGGATAGGTGTTTAAAAGGCAAGGTGAAAATTGAGATTGAAGTCGTAAGAAAATTTGAAGGAACCTTTTTGTAATTATTTAATACTCTGGCTTCTTTTCTTTGGCTTACATCTTGCTCCTAGTTTTTCTTACCATCCAATTATTCAAAAAAGGTTTTTAATCCTATTCTGGGTCGCTAAACAAAGTTCCCAGGCTTAGTTGTATGTAGAGCTGAATAGGAGGATACATTTTTGTGAAATATACTTAGGTACATATACAGACAAATGCATTCTAGCGGGAGCTCGAGGGGTTACATTTTATTTGACGGCACATATGACGCACCTGTATGTGAGTAAGTTTATAACTGTACGTGTGTATACATAATCGTAGGACCTGTTATGTATCTACAGGAGCGTCAGTATATTTAATCAGTAGGTACTTGTAAATAGAAAGTATATAGATGTTTACGTTTTTATAGGTGCAGTGTGTTCACAAGCAGACTGAAGGTTATAACCGCAGTGCTCATATGCTTCTTTCTCCCGCTTTCCTTTTTGCTATTTTATTGAGTACAAGCTATATACTAATACATAATAGAGGATATAAACCACGAGAGGGAAGATAGTCATTGTGGAAAGTATGCATCAGAGCCCAGAGCAACGACGTAAGAGATGTTAAAGGAAATGACACGACACGGATATGCCATACGGCAAAAAAAAGAAATCAAACGGAAAAGCTCAGGAGAGGAGAAAGTACTCAGCTAACTTAGACACACAGACAGAACTTCTACAAAGGTTGTGAATGTATAGCCTCCTTGTATATATTTGAAGAAGGAAAAGGAAGAAAGAGGAAAAAAGGAGGAATTTGTGAATTTTGGCGAATCGACCCATTGTATCTATATAAAGCTGATGGTCTGGAGCGAATATGTTCCTATAAGACTGAATCAACTCCTTCTGACTCATAACTTCCTACCATCCCACTATTACCCCTACTAATACACCTACTACTCCTTCCTGGTGTAGCTACTTGCTTGTACCTGCACGGAATATTACAGCAACGTCAGAATATTACATTCCCCCCATATATCTACTTTAGAAGACCTAGTTTTCACTCTAACTTTCTCCCTTATATATTTACCATGAGAAAACACCTCGCGCTAACTGATAGTCATCTTGTTTTCTATGTACATACCATCTACAAAATGCATGACAACATCTGTAGAGACGGTTTTTTCTAAAAAGAATAGACAAGGTCTGACGAGACATTTGCTTAAAACATACTAAAAGTAGTACCTATTGTTGCCATGGGGCTAATGTTGGAAAGCTGCTATCGTTCACCATATCTATAATGAAATCTTCTGATAGCACTGGTAAAAGAGCCAGAGTCGAGCTATTGAGCTGGTATGTATGTCAATGTATGACAAGTGACTCCTGTGTCACAATCACAATGAGGGTTAGGGAGGGCAAATATAAACATTTACTTATTCAACCTTTCGCACACATTTCCCCACTTTCCTCAAACAAATGAAAAGAGCTAAGCTCACAAAAAGGGGCAATGTGGGCACAACTCACTTCTCTTTCACACTTAAGTTTGCCCCATTGACTTAAACGCCACCTTCTGACTTATCCATCACCTCCAACTTCTCCTCAAGGATAAGACCAAGGAGAAAGCCTTCGCCTTTTCTCCGTCCATGGAAACAGTACAAACGTTGCTAAAATCTCAAAGCTTCATTATTCAACGATTCTATTAATTATAATAATAATAATAATAATAATGTGGGTTTATACTCCGATACATACCCGTAGGTCTGACAGAGTTGTCAACCATCTTAAGCCTTTATTCGTTAAATCGTAATACATACAAAGTTTTAATGATTGACCCTATCTA